>CM053611.1:113947821-114007853 GCA_028646535.1 Procyon lotor
TTTTTTTTTTTTAAAGATTTTATTTATTTGACAGCGAGAAACACAGCGAGAGAGGGAACACAAGCAGAGGGAATGGTAGCGGGAGAAGCAGGCTTCTTGCCGAGCAGGGAGCCCGATGCGGGGCTTGATCCCAGGCCTCTGGGATCATGACCTGAGCCGAAGGCAGACGCTTTAACGACTGAGCCACCCAGGCGCCCCTATCCACTTGTCTTTTGAAGGACATTTAAGTTGTTTCCATATTTTGACACAGTGAGTAATGTTACACCTAACTTGGGAGTGCATGAGATCTTTTCAAGATTCTGATTTTATTTCTTTTGGTATATACTCAGGAATGGGATTGCTAGATCACATAGTGATAATTTTTTGAGCAATCTCCATACTCTCTTCCATAGTGGCTATACTAAGTCACAATCCCACCACCAGTGTACAAGGGTTTCCTTTACTCCCATACCCTTGCCAATGTTTGTTATTTCTTATCTTTTTGATAATAGTCATCTTGATAGGTGTAAAGTGATATCACTTGGTTTTGATTTGCATTTCCCTGATGATTAGAGATGATGGGCACATTTTTGTATACCTTTTAGCCATCTGAATTTCCTTTGAGAGACGTCTATTAGGTTCTTTGGACCATTTTAAATTGGGTTATTTGTATTTTGATATTGAGTTGTATGAATTCATTATATATTTTAGGTATTATGTTCTTACTGGATATGTAGTTTGCAACCATTTTTCCCATTTTGTAGGCTGCCTTTTCACTTTGTTGGTTATTTCCCTTTGCTGTACAGAAGCTCTTTTGTTTGATGTAATTCCATTTGTCTATTTTTGCTTTTCTTGCTTGTGCTTTTGGTGCCATTTCAAAAAAAAAATGCTAAGACCAACATAAAGAAATGTTTCCCTTGTTTTCTTCTAGCAATTTGATAGCTTCAGGTCTTACATTTAAGTGTTTTTCCCCCCCAAATACATTTATTTTTTCAGTGTTACAAGATTAATCTTACATTTAAGTTTTAATCCATTTTGAGTCAATTTTTGTGAATGGTATAAGACAAGAGTCCAACTTGATTCTTTTACATGTAGATAGCCAGTTTTCCCAATACCCATTTGATTACCCTTTCCCTGTTGTGTGTTATAGGAACGCTTGTCAAAGATCAGCTGACTGTAACTGAATAGGGTTATTTCTTACTTGATATTGTTCCATTGGTCTACATGTCTATTTTGGTCTAGTGTTCTGATATACTATAATTTCATAATGTAACTTGAAATCAGGAAGTATGATGCCTCCTCTACATGCCCTCTTGCTCAAGATTGCTTTGACAATTTGGGGTAATGGTTCCATACACATTTTAAGATTGTTCTGTTTCTGTAAAAAAAAAAATGTCTTTGGGATTTAGATAGGGATTGCATTAAAAAAATCACTTTGGGGAACGCCTGGGTGGCTCTTGATTTCTGATTAGGTCATGGTCTTCAGGGTCATCAGATGGAGCCCTGCACTGGCTCCATGCTCAGCAGGGAGTCTGACTGAGAATCTCTCTGTCTCTCTAAGCCACTCCGCCACACTTGTGCTCATGTGCTCTTTCAAATAAATGATCTTTAAAAAAATAAAATTGTAGATCACTTTGAGCAATATGGACATGTTAGCAATATTAATTTTTCCAATCCATAAGTGTGGGATCCATTTATTAGTGTCTTTCAATTTCCTTCATCAGGGCTTTAAAATTTTCAGTGTATAAGTCTTTGCCTCTGGTTAATTCCTAAGTGTTTTATTCTTTGCCTAGGTAATGTGAATGGGACTGTTTTCACAATTTCTTTTTCAGATAATTCTTTGTTGTATTGTATAGGAAAACAACTAACTTCTGTATGTTGATTTTACATCCTTCAACTTTGCTATATTATTCTAACGGTTTTCTTGTTTGTGTGTGTGTGTGTGTGGAGTCTTTACGGTTTTCTATGTACATAATCATGTTGTCTGCAAAGAGAAATAATTTTACTTCCCTTCTGATTTGGATGCTTTTTATTTCTCTTTCTTGCTTGACTACATTGGCTAGGTTTTTAATAGTATGTTGCTGGTTGTGGTGAGAGTGGGCATCTCTGCCTTCTTCTGAATCTTCTGAGTAAAAGCTTCCCAACTTTTTTCCCACTGATAATGGTATTAGTCTTGTGTTTTTCATATACAGCCTTTATTGTGTTTAAGTATGTTCCTTCTATACATACTTTGTGGAGATATTTTATAAAAATATTTGAATGTTTTTTTCTGCATCTATTGAGATTATCATGTGTTTTGTCTTTCATTCTATTAATGTGGGGTACACTACTATGATTTTCATAGGTTGAGTCATCCTTGGATCCTAGCGATAAATCCCTCTTGGCCATGGTGTGTGATCCTTTAAATGAGCTGCTGCTAGTATTTTGTTGAGGATTTTTGCATCTATGCTCATCAGAGATACTGACCTGTAGTTTTCTTTTCTTGCATTGTCTTTGTCTGGATTTGGAATCAGGGTAAAGCTAGCTTGAAAATGAGTTTAGGAGTATTCATTTACTTCACTTTTTTGGAAGTGTTAAAGAAGGACTGGTATTAGTGCATCTTTTTGTGTCTGTTCAAAGTCCTCCAATGAAGCCATCTGGTCCTGGTCTTTTCTTTGTGAAAAGTTTTCTATTACTTACTTAATCTCTTTGTTATAGGTCTGTGCAGACTTTCTATTACTTCTTTATTCAGTCTTGACAGGTTGTATGCCTCTAGGAATATACTGATTTCTTCTAGGTTATCTAATTATTGACATATAATTATCTTAATAGGCTCTTTGATCCTTTTTATTTCTGGGTCATTTGTTGTAATGTCTCCTCTTTGTATCTGAGTTTGAGTCTTCTCTTTTCTTTCCTTGAATTAGCTAAGAGTGTGCCAGTTTTGCTTATCTTTTCAAAAAAACAATTTTTAGTTTTGTTGATTTTGGTATTATTTTTCTATTATCTATTTCTGCTTCTAAAATTTATTATTTCATTCCTTCCATTAATATTGGGTGCCATTTTTCTTTAGTTT
The DNA here is from genome assembly GCA_028646535.1 of Procyon lotor. Taxonomy (NCBI): domain Eukaryota; kingdom Metazoa; phylum Chordata; class Mammalia; order Carnivora; family Procyonidae; genus Procyon; species Procyon lotor. Next base: position 113,950,853 of record CM053611.1, read on the forward strand.
CCTGAATTGTATGTAATGATATGTTGTTTGTGATCTTTCTTTTTAAAATGCTGGCATTTATTGCTATAAATTTCCCTCTCACTGTTGCTTTTGCTGCCTTCCAGGTCTTGTTAAATTGTATTTTCATTTTCTTTTTTTGCCTCAAGTTAGCTCTAAAATTCCCTTTCAACTTCCTCTTTCACTCAATGGTTGCTCAAGAGTATGTTGTTTAGTTTCTACCTGATAGTGAATTTTTCTATTTCCTTTCTTTTACTGATTTCTAGCTTCATTCCCCTATGGGTCTGAAAAGATATGATTTCAATCTTCTTTAGTTTGTTAAGATGTGTTTTGTACCTATTATGTGATCTATCCCAGAGAATGTTCTATGTGCACTTGAGAAGGATGTATATTCTGCTGTTGTTTGGTGGAAGGTTCTGCATGTGTCTGTTAGGTCCATTTGGTCTATAGTGTTGTTTAAGTCAGCTGTTTTCTTACTGATTTTCTACCTGGATGTTCTATCCATTGAAAGTGGGATACTTAAGTCTCCTACTATTATATTATTCTATTGTTTGTCAGTTTTTCCCTTTAGATCTATCAACATTTGTTGTATATGTTTAGGTGCTCTGATGTTGGGTATTTATCTACCTGTTTATCTGTTATATCTTCTCTTTATCATTATATAATGACGTTCTTTGTCTCCAAAGACAATTTCTGACTTAAAGTCTATTTTGTCTGATATTGCCAACCGTGGTGTCTTTTGCTTACCATTTCTATAGAATATACTTTTCTGTACCTTCACCTTTAGCCTATGATACCTAAAGTGAGTATCTTGTAGTCAGCTTATCATTAGATCTTATTTTATTTTTCTTTAAAAAAAAAATCCAGTCAGCCACTCTATCCTTTTTTATTGGGGAGTTTAATTCATTCATACTTCAAGTAATTATTGATAATGTAAAGACATAACTATTTCCATTTTATTAATTGTTTTCTGTTTTGCAGTTATTTTTTTTTTAAAGATTTTATTTATTTGACAGAGAGAAACACAGTGAGAGAGGGAACACAAGCAGAAGGAATGGTAGCGGGAGAAGCAGGCTTCCTGCCGAGCAGAGAGCCCGATGCGGGGCTCGATCCCAGGACGCTGGGATCATGACCTGGGCTGAAGGCAGACGCTTAACGACTGAGCCACCCAGGTGCCCCTGTTTTGCAGTTATTTTTATTCCCTTCCTGTGGTGGTCTTTTATAATTTTTTTTTTGGTAGTGACTTGGTTTGATTCCTTTCTCTTTATCTTTTGTGTACTACTACGAGTTTTTCCTTTGTCATTACCATGAGGCTCAAAAAAAGCTTCTTTTACTTATAACAATTTATTTTAATTTGATAACAATTTAAGTTCAACTGCATACAAAAACCTTACGCTTTTGCCCCCCACACACTTCGTGTTCTTGAAGTCAAAGTTTACTTTTTTTTTTTCTTTTTAAGATTTTATTTATTTGACAGAGAGAAACACAGCGAGAGAGGGAACACAAGCAGAGGGAATGGCGGAGGGAAAAGCAGGCTTCCTGCTGAGCAAGGAGCCCGATGCGGGGCTCGATCCCAGGACCCTGGGATCATGACCTGAGCCGAAGGCAGACGCTTAACGACTGAGCCACCCAGGCGCCCCAAAGTTTACTTCTTTTTATACTGTGAATTTGTTACTAATTTTTGTGGTTATAGTTAATTCTTAATACTTCGTCTTTTCATTTTTGTATCAGATAATATGTATACTATCATTAGAGTGTTATATTATCCTGCATTTGTCTATATATTTACTTTTACCAGTGAAATTTATACTTTAATATATTTTAATATTCCTGTTTAGCATGTTTCAATTCCATTTGAGGAACTCACTTAAGGATTTCTTGTAAAGTAGGCTAGTGAAAAACTGTTTTTGGCTATTGTTTATACGGAAATGACTTTATCTCCTCTTCATTTTAAAGGACAGCTTTGCTTGGTACAGTTCCCTTGGCTGGCAGTTCTTTCAGTACTTTGAGTTATATTATCCCACTCTTTCCTGGCCTGCAAAGTATTTATTAAGAAATCTACTGATAGTCTTATTGGCAGGAAGGGGGGTTCACTGTATGTGATGAGTCACTATTTTCTTAGCTCTTCTCAAAATTCTCCCTTTGTCTTTGGCTTTTGACAGCTTAATTGTTATGTTTCTTGGTGCAGACCTCTTTATGTTCAATCTATTTGGGGTCCTATAGGCTTCATGAATCTGGATATCCATTTCACTCCCCAGATTTGGAAAGTTCTCAAGTTATTATTTCTTTATATAAGCTCTCTGCCCCTTTCTCTGTCTCTTCTCCTTCCAAGGCTCCCATAATATGTATATTGGTTCATTTAACAATGTCTAATAACTTCTGTAGGCTTTTTTCACTCTTTTTCAATCTTTCTTTTCCTCTGACTGGATAATTTCAAATGACCTGTCTTCATATTCATTGATTCTTTCTTCTGCTTGATCAAGTCTACTGCTGAAACTCTGAATTGCATTTCCAGTCAAGGCATTGCATGTTTCAGCTCCATTTTTTCTTTCTTTTTTAATACTTTTCTTATCTCTTGTTGTACTTCTATTTCTGTTCTTGTATTATCTGTCTGACTTCATTAAATTGTTTACCTATAGTCACTTATGGCATGCAGAGTTTCCTTAGGACAGTTATTTTGCATTCTTTTTCGGGCAATTTGTGAATTTCCATTTCTTTAGGGATAGGTTATTGGACGTTTATTGTGTGTGTGTTTGGTAGTGCCATGTTTCCCTGATTTTTGGTGTTCTTTGTTTCCCTGCATTGGTGTCTGTGCATTTGAAGTAGTCACATTTTCCGGATTTTAGGAATTGGCTTCCATAAGGAAAGACCTTCACCTGTATAGAGGAGTGGAGGGGAGGTGCATGTGTGCCACTTGAAGGGCTGTAAGAGCACTGTTGCACCAGGTCTAGTTGTTCGTGGGGCACCAAGTGCAGGAGCAGCTACAGAGGTCAGGAGGGACCCAGTGGCATGGCAACTAGAGTCCATGCATGGTCCTGGGTGGCAATGACTATGGGGTTTAGTAGTGGCTGAGAGGGCTAGTGGGGTCCTCAGCAGTACCTACAGGTCTAAGAGTGAGTATGCTTAGGCTGGTTGTGAGTGTATGCATGGTAGTGAGGGCCAGCTACAGGTAAGAATGTGGCAGGAAGGGCAAGGGCAGCTGTGTACTGCCACAGCAGTTGTTCTGGAACAACACAACATGCTCAGTACTGGAGCCAGGGTGGTGGCAGGAACCAAATGCAGCCATGGGGGCCATATGTGTGGAGGTGGCCTGCTATAAGCACTTGTGTGGCGGAAGTGCTAGAAAGAGTGTGTGTGCAGCTGTGGAGGATGACAACCAGTGCTTGCATGGCAATGAAAACCAAGACTATAGTGGGAGCTGGGCAATGGAAGCTAGTGGCTAGCTTGCATGTGATGGCAGAGGCCACTTTATTTTATACTATAGTAGTAAAATATAAAAATGCTCAACATATTTAATTATACCAATTTCAGCTTAGAAGTCTACATCGCAAAAAGATATTAAGATACCACTTACAAATATACTTACAATTAACTATCTTCTTTCTCAAATATATGAAATACTAAATTATAACCAATCAAAATAAAAAATATTTAGCCAAGGTGGTCTTTATAACTATGTTAAAAATTTTTTACATTTACTGGAAAAAAATTTTTCCAGTAAAAATCTGGAAAAAAAACCCACCTCAGATAAACACACTCCTGCACTGGGCCTAAACTATAGCAGAAGAAATAATATCAAATATTTCAACACATTTTTATACCAGCTATAAGTTAGGGTAGAAAATCAGTAAGACATTACCATTTACATCTAAGATTATTACTAGTAATTCAACATTGATTAACAATTCTCTATCTCATGTTCTGAAGCCCTCTAAAATTTCTGAGTGTCAAACTTGGGTATCTCTTAAAACACCAAGTAATTCTGAATAACTTTTTTGTTCTTGTTCACGGTGGAAGAGAAATTAGTATTTATCACTAAAAATGATTTTATAAAGGGTTACAAAACAAAATAACCAATCCAATCACTTTAGTGTTTCTAAATTATCTTGTGGAATGCAAAAAAGGCAACAAATACCCCAAATACAGATTTAACATTCAAATGTATTTTTCACTTTTCTATACTTCAAATTACTCAAATTGTATTTACAAAATCATCAAAGTATGTCAAGGTATTGAGAGTAAATTGTAAATGGCTCTATTAATGTCAGAAATGAATTATGTAAATGAAAAATAACTGATGGTATAAATAAGTCCAATAAAATATTTTTTAATTAAAAATTTAAAAATTAATGATACATAAAAAGACTTTAAAAGAGATATGATCCAACCGCCCATAATCACAGCCCCCTTCCCCATGATGACAGAGACCTTCTTCCATACTAGTAGTAGTATAGTCATACCAGCACTAGTAGCAGCAGCAGCAGCAGTCAGCATTATTAAGGTATGCTTACTTAATTCATACAACATATATGGGTGAAACATTGTTAACGTTACTTCTCAGAAATGTAATTTGGCTTATACACATGTGTTATGCCAATGGTTAAGAATTTTTTGACATTGAAGTTTCCAGAATGAAGTGAACAAGGTGAAAATAAATCTATTTTTATAGGACTGTTCTACCTTTTCACAGAAAACTTGTTCTCCCTTTCGGACAGCTAATTATATGGGAAACATAAACTTTGTATTGCAAGGAGAGACCTCAGGACATTGTATTTCACCACCAGCAATGTCTACCAGGTCAAACATCTTTGTAAAGTAAGGATAAGGAGGTGGACAAAGGGGATAGCAAAATGATTCTGAGTAAGAAACAATGTATAACTGATTAAACTTGGATTAGAAGAAATCTATGATTCCTGTTTCTCTATAATCTTATTTGAATAAAGTTGATCTGCTCATGCTAAGTTTCAGTTCCAATCTCTCATCAGTAGTTAAGCATTATAAAGTATGAAAAATGCTTTTATTATTCTTTGAGGGGTGTTCCTTATTTAATATATCTAAAGGTCTAGATGACAATGCTGCTATTTATAGTAAATGGGCACTGAATTTTACTAAGAAATCTTGAAAGACAGAAAGGAGATAGTTATGAGACATAAAAGGCTTCATATAAATATTATAAAGTATCCAGTACAATGCCGCACATGTCAGGGATATCATCATTAGATAATCTAAAATGAGTCATTACAGGTATAAATGTGAAAACATTAAATCACAATTTCTAAGATCACACAGTCATTGACAGATGGAATTAGAGAGGTGGCTTTAATTTGAGAAGCAAATAATTTCATAACTAAACTGAGCATAATGTGTCTAATAACCCCTTTACTAATTTTCAAAATGTGTCTCATAACAAGCCTTCTTACTAATTTTCAAACTTATTTAAAAATAATTATGATTTTATTTGGGCTGTTTACAAGACGATGCTACATTCTGTTATGCCCCACTTAACCCTTTAAAACAATAAAACAGGGTGCTTCGGTGGCTCAGTTGGTTAAGTGACTGCCTTCAGCTCAGGTTATGATCCTGGAGTCCCAGGATTGAGTTCTGTTTTGGGCTTCCTGCTCAGCAGGGAGTCTGCTTCTCCCTCTGACCTCCCCACCATAGTCTCTCCCTTATTCCCTTTCTCTTTCAAATAAACACTTAATCTTAAAAACAAAAAACAAAACTAAGGTAAAAACATTCAATAACCTATCCAATGAGAACAAATTTATGCATAATCCACTGTATAAGTACAAACCAAAATTTTAGCAAACATCACGGTTCGTTTAAAATTTTTTCCCTAAATCACTGTATTATCTTTCCAATAGAGCTATTATTACCATTTGAGAAGAGGAGGAAAACAAGTAACATCTGTTGAACTAAAGCACAACTGTTACATGCCAGGTACTATGTTGAAGTGCTTTCAAACATTAACTCATTTAACTCTGAAAGTGGAAATACAAATTATTAACCTCATGTTACATTTCAGAAAACCAAGACACAGAGAGATTACTCAATTTACAAAAATTATATCTAGGATTGAAAAGAGTACAGGAAGGAGAGAAAATACAACTTCACTGGTCCTTAGAAATGCTATTTAAGAGGGAAAGGAAGCGTGGGAGGGGGTAAGGCTGGTCCAGGAGCTGGCGGGGGAGGAGCCTGCGGCGACGGAAGCCCTAACGCGCAGCAGCAGACAACCAAAAGAGCACTTTTAAGGGAAGGTGGAGACACACACTGGCACAGAGATCAAGACATTTTATCTTTTTATGTTTGTGAACATCAAGCTTATTTTAATTGTCATAAAATTATACAAATGTTCAAGCTATAAAATTAAACTGTAAACACCTCTCAATATTAAAAATAGGAACTGTCTCTGTATTTTTAATAGAATCAAAGTTTTATACGCAGCCTTAGTAAGAGACCATATTTCGTCTCTTTCAAAGTTTTTATTCTGGGAAAACCCACTGAAATACCTATTAGTGAGCAACTGGGCACACCACTTCACTCTGCATCAGCTTTTCCTCATCTCTTACATTTGTTTGTCCCTTTCCTCTTTTTTGACAAATACATTCAGTCCTTTTGCCCAGTAAGTTTTGCTTTCTAGTTCTACACCATCACAAGTCTATTATGGCCACTGATTCCTGAAGCTGAGGCTTTCCTACCTCTGTATCTGTAATCACACCTTCCCTTCCTTTTTTAACTGCAGCTTGTCAAAAGCAGTTTCTCTCATCATCACATAAAATTCCACCTTCTGTGTAAAGTTTTTTAGGCTAAAGAAAAAGATGCAATTTTTGCTAGACTATTCCAACAGAAACAAGGGTTTATTATCTGTGAAGCCCAAAACGCACTCACCATTTTATCAATATATTCTCTGACCTTTGCTATTTGTTCAGTTGCTTACGTATACTTCTAAAGGGCTGTGTTGACAGTGTTTAAGTTTTAGGCTTCTGATGTACGGACTTTATATTTGACCCTATTATAGTTATTAACTTATAGAATGCCATGCTGAACTAGATGCAGAACTAATGCTTCTAATGTGGTTTATCTTCTATGTAATTGTATAATTCTGGATAAGAAGAGGTAAAATAAAATCATTCTTATCCATAATTTAGAATCTATGGCTACTGAAGTTATTAACTATATCACTCTAAAAATGTTCTCCTACAAATGGAGAAACTACAGGGTAAATCTCGGGCTTTGGGGTTTTCTCCCTTAGATAAACTTCCAGGCTGTAAGAGTTTGAACACCCTTACTAGACTGACAGTACTCCTGCTTAAACCTTCAGCCTGATGCTTCCTGAGAGCTCTTTTGGAATACTTATAAACCCAAGCAGTTAAAATATTTTGGACTGAAGCCAGGGAGAACTCAAATCAAGCCAACGAGTCCTTAAAATTATGTAAGAGTCTTACAGAAACTCATTTCATGAATTTCAAAACAGAAATTCCCCAAGGAGTCATCTTATAATGAAAATTTTGATATTCCCCCTTCTCTAGTTTCAAAAATCAATTCTCTGTTATATTGTTAGATACTTTATAAAAGTGGGTACATATTTTCACTAACTTAGCAGAGAAACAAGTAGTGTTTTTAGTTATTTCTCCACACTCCTCTATCTTTCTCACAAATTTGCTCTTAAAAGATAAAGTCTCATTCTATACCATGCGGTTTAAATATAATGAATTCTGGCTGAGACCTGTAAAGAAGAATTGTATATAGCAGAAAATCTTATATTGGCTTAGTTAAATGTGCAAAGATCCTTATGAACTTAGGTAATCCCCTTCCCCCCCATTATTTCACACGTTATTAGAATAAAAGAACTCTCTTGCGGAAGAACTTAAAAAAAAGCTTGGTTTTATGTTTTAGCTTCGTTATACGGTAAATGAAATTAACAGACTGAAACAAGGAAGAGATCTGGAAAGAGTCATGGCATGATATCAACAATAGATGAGTACTATGTAACTATCAAATAAAAGAAACAAACAAGACAGGACTCCTTAAAAACTCCTTAAAAACTGTTTGGGATTTTTGAATTTCTAAATTTTAGTTTCCAAAACCTCTTAAAAATAAACTTTACAAGTATTGTAAAGGCAAGAAACAACTACCATGTTAGATATAATAATAGGGGCATGGAATGTTTTTCCATTTTTTGGTGTCTTCCTCAATTTCTTTCATGAGCACTCTGTAGTTTTCTGAGTACAGATTCTTTGCCTCTTTGGTTAGGTTTATTCCTAGGTATCTTATGGTTTTGGGTGCGATGGGATCGACTCCTTAATTTCTCTTTCTTCTGTTTTGCTGTTGGTATATAGAAATGCAACTGATTTCTGTGTATTAATTTTATATCCTGATCCTTGACTGAATTCCTGGATGAGTTCTAGCAGTCTTGGAGTGGAGTCTTTTGGATTTTCCACATAATTACCAAGTTAAAAAGCACTATACCAAATAGAAAGCCTCAGGCTCTGTGGCAGAAAACACTACTATGGTGTAAATGGACATTAGTAGATTAAATCAGAAAAATTCTGTGGTTCTAATTATTTTTACTTCTCAAGCTGTACATACTGTATATATGTGTGTATATATATACATATATATATATATATATACACACAGACACACACACAGTATATATCCAGACTCTTTACCCAATTCTTTGGTAAGTGACTAAAATACAGATCTGAGTACACACACAATCACTTTCAAATTAGGCTAATTTTCTGTAATATTTCATTATCTATCTGTAAGTCATACTTTTAAAAATCATTCCCATTTGGCTATACTAGGAAAAAGAATGAAGAAAGGAGACAGAAGAAATCTCTTCTTTGCACAATCAGCTACATCATTTGGGAGATCTAGTGAGAAATGAAAATATAAGGAGCACCCCTGTTCGTGAATTATTAAAAATTTAAAGATGGTAACAGGAGAGCATTCAACCACATGCTGCTGGGCCCTGTAGGACTACCCAAATCACATGCCTATGAAGCTGTCCCTATTCTCCCTGTGTGACCTTGACTTTGTTCCACCCCTTCATCCAGTCTTCTGTGGGAGACTTATTTCTTCTAAAGTGAGCTACCTGTGCCTACACCTCTTAGCCACCACATGGCTTATTGGCAGAGATCTCATTCGCTCTCTGATACTGTCACTACCTTCAGATTCTTCAGACTGAATAATAAAAGGAGAGACACATCATGTTCACATGATGAAAGGCAAGGCCCTCAGTTTAGCACAATACATCTCAATGGTCTTTGAGATGTATTAATTGTAACCTAGTCCTTACAGGATAACAATAGTATATAATAAATCCACAAAAAGATCAACTTGCTAGAAAACTATACAAATACAAAATGCAAACTAATAATGTGAAAGCGAGCAGAAAGTATACCTAAAATATGACCAAATGTTATTTTTTTTCTACAAAGGTAAAAACAAATTCTCTCAAGTAGGAGGTTGCATTTTGCTTTTAAACTGAGTATCATCAGTTAACAAGATTTAAAAAAAATGACTTTAAGGCTACAAAGTTGGCAAATTTTTTAGTAAATTAATACTTGCTTACATAGGTAAGTGCTGTATAAAGGTAAGTAAACAATGTATAAAGGCAGAAGAAGTTTGTATAAAGGTAAGAAGAACTTTGAACTTATTATTAACAAATATTAACAAATAATATTTCTATTATTAACAAATAATCATATTTCTGAAGCAAAAAGGAAAATCAGTATAATGAAACTTTAGGAGTAAAGAATAAAAAGGTTGTAAAAAGGGAAGGGTATGAAGCAGAGAAGCAATGATTGATTTTATTAAGATACACTCTTCAAATATAATTGCAATCATAAAATGTATTTCAAACACACTGCTCCTGCTCTTAAAAAGAATGTGACTTAAATGTCCAGAAGGAGAATACAGTGAATCTTTCATAACTTAAGCAGAAATTTAATAAATATAGGCCAGTTTGTTCATAGTCAACACTTACATAGTTTTTCCCTTTAAAAACTATGTGAATTTTCAGCAGCAATGTGTATTCCATATTTTCTCTACCTATTTTAAAAACTGTTTTTATTATTTCAGAAAATAAAATAGGGTTTCTGCAAAAACATGACAGTTTTGCCACATTAGCATCATGTTTTCATTCAAAGCAAAAGCATAAAAGATATTAAGAAGTACCTAGTTTTAAAATACTTTTTTGAAATATGTAGATAAATTTTGTAAAAGCAAAGACAGATATAAAGTGTAAATAATATACTAATAAACAGTCTTTAATAACCACAATACCAGCTATCTTTTAAAGGAAGTAGTGTAAACAAGATTCTATAAGATGTTGTTTCTATTATTTTGTTAGCTCTAGCTAGTAGATTATTAGTATGAGACTTATTTTTGAATAAGTTTTTCATATTTGTCTCAGAAATAATGCTATTTTTAAATGTAAGAAATGGAAGGGAAAGTCATGCAAATTTTACACAAATAATTCTTCTCTAAACAAAGGAGTGATTTCTGTGTTTAACTAGCAGAGGAAATTAGTTTAACTACCAGGAACAAGGTCATCTTTTGCCTCTATACTAGAATCCAGTAAAAAAGTCACAAAACTAGCTTTAACGCATGTAATTCAAATAATACTAATTTTTAATTGGTTAGAGAAGGGGTCAAGTAAAGCCTCCCATTTACTAAATGTAGTGGTTCTCAAATTATGGTCCCTAGAACAATAGCACCAGCTCCATCTGGGGAATTGTTAGGAATTTCTTGGAAATTCTGGGGCTTCTGCCCAGACCCACTAAATCAGAAACAATGGGGAAACGGCTCATCAATCTTTATTTAAACAATTTCTCCAGATAATTCTAATGCAGCTAAAGTTTAAGGACCAGTGGCTTAATAAGTCTTCAAAATGTATCATAAAGTATTTGAAATTAAACGGTCCAAATTTCATGTATTTTTTATTTGTAAAGCATCCCAAATGAATAGTTTAAGTGTGGCCTAGAAGAAACACAGAATTTTTACAAATATATTAAATCTACTCTTTTTAGCAATAATATAACCAAACCACATGAGAAATTATGATTGAATATAATTTTTTGGTCAACAACAGGTTAAAAAGAACCACCAAAAATGCTATAAGTAACAACTATATAATAAATCTTAGGAATTCAGAAATCATAAGTGCACAACACCTACTGAACTCAAACCAGGTACAAAATGCAACATGAGGGGAATACAACATAAAAGAAAGAAAACAATATGCCTGTTCCTTAAGGACACCTAGTCTGAAAACATAGCTGACTTATTTTCAGCACTTCCAGCATAAACTAGGTCCTCTGACACCATACTCTTTAGCCTTAATAATATCTGCATCTCTGTGCCTCTTCAGAATTCAACATGTTTTTTCTCTTGAAGGTAAATAATCCTTCTGCTCCTGTCATAAATTAGGGACTTTTAAAAAGTTCTTTCTGATTTTTCACCTTATCTTATTTTGTATTCCTGATTAAAATCTTTCTTGATAAACCATAAAGTCATTTTCATCCATCTTTTTAGTTTTGAAGCTCATGATATGTCTATATGAACCTTGTTCCCTCACTTACTACTCTTTCTTTCTCTACATATATTTGAATAATGAGTTTTCTGGGCTTCCTTTAAAAAGTATCTTCCTTTAAAGGAAGATACTTCCTTTAAAAATACTTCCTTTAAAAAGTATTATCAAGCCGGTGAAACACAACTACTTTCTTTAGATCCTCAAACAAAGTTCCTGAAAGAGGCCACAGAGAACCATAAGACTGTTCCTTGGGGCGCCTGGGTGGCTCAGTGGGTTAAAGCCTCTGCCTTTGGCTCCAGTCGTGATCTCAGGGTCCTGGGATTGAGCCCAGCATCAGCATCTGGCTCTCTGCTCAGCGGGGAGTCTGCTTCCTTCCTCCAGTTAAGTACCCAGGGCAGTTCTTCTGGCTCTGGCATTAGAAATAATAAATGTGTATACAGTATGGTCATACTCTGTACAACATTATAAAATATAACCAATAATCTTTAAGGAAAAGAAAATTAGCCTTCCTGATTCCTGTCACAAGACATTCTGCATGATATGACCTAACTCCCTAAAAGTGTTCTTCCAGTGATTTTACTGAATTATGGTCTCAATCTAACAAGTGCTCTTATAAGAGCAGTACAAGATGGGCATTTGTAAGGAAACAAACATTTCTTTAAAAAGAAATATTATTCCATCTGAGACTTGAATATGCTGAAGCATTACTCTATTACTGTAGAGTAAAAATTTTAAAATAATTCTTTAGTTCTGACAAATCATTTAAAGCTATTAAAAAGTTGAATATTAGAAATCCCAAGGTTTTACTCCCCCCCAACACACAACACATATGATCCTAATTACAGGATAGAAATATTGAATAAATGTTTCATATAGGTAAGGCTTTGAAAAGTGTTAACTAACATAACACTTCTTGCACATTCTAACGACAATAGCTGTTACTGATATTTGGTAAGGGTTACTGTTCACTGAATAGCAGGCTTTATACTTAGCACTTTATAAATATTCTCCCTAATCCTCATTACAACTCCGCAAACTCAGTGCTACTATGCCAATTTTACATGGAAAGAAACTAAATCATCCTCCGAAATTAAGCTTTTCATTTCAATTTGTCTAAGGTGACACAGCTAATATAGTAACACTGATAACTGAACCCAACCTAATTCCAAAGTCTGATCTTTCTGCTATAGGATATGCTTCCCCTAGATTACACTTATTATACTTATTTTATATATACACTTACATGATTTCATATTTGATTGCATTACTTTTTTTCCTGAAGAATTTATTGGGATTTCTGGTAGCTAATAAGAACCCCCAAAGTATGTATTAAAGAAAATTTCATAGTACTTTTTCTGAGTCTGGCCTTAATCCAATCTTTTTTGTTCTAAATTTTGATCTATGAGAAGTTGCTTCTGGCTGAGAAAGATAAAGTGAAACAGCAGTTCTGTACTTCCTGTGTCAAGTCAAGTGTTTCAGTATTAAAAGAAGTTTAATCTCCAATAGACTCAGGACTGAGCATTTCATGCTCTTTTCATTATAAACCGAAGCTTTCATGAAAGGTCACTAGAAAACAGTGAGAAGAAACAGGAATGAAGTTCAAATAAAACACAAGACATGGCAATTGTCCAGAAGTTGGAAGAGACTTGAGGAATCATCTAGTAGCCCAATACTTATTTTGCAGATGAAAAAACTGAAAGCTCGAGAAGTAAATGGCTGTCTAGGGTCCCAAGTGATTAATCAAACTTTCCTGACAGTTCAGTACTAAGCACATTATTTCAAGAATAACCTCTCTTTCCCTCACAGATTTTTTCCTGATTCTCTACTCTTTTCTTAGGATTATTATTCTTTAGCTATTCAGGATACTAAGGAGCAATACTAAACAAATATTTATTTTTACATCCTCTCTATCCTACATTTATTGGGAAACAAATCTTACCACTCATATTTATACTTTCTTTTCCATTCTTATGTTACCATGCTGGATGGCAACCACCAAAAGGCGAATAGTTTATTAATAATGAACATCAGTAATATGGTCTATTATCAGTTGTTTAAAAAGATAAAAATGGAGACTACAATGAAACATGGAAAATTGATGTCATAATTAAGAATCAAAATCAAATACATATTATGACTACGATTATTTAAAATAGTTATGCATGTAGTCATGACAGAAAATATGGAAATTTGAAAACTAGCTATTTGGTGCTTTATAATGGTTACTTTAAAAAGTTATTTTAAAGAGCAATAATCCTAACAAAAGCTACATTGGTAGTCTGAATTAGTATTCATCTTATGCTTTTCAAAGCTTGCAAACTTATAAAACATAAAGCAAGGGTCCTGAAAAGTACAGTCTTTGTACTATTTTTGCAACTCTTCTATAAATCTAAATTACTTCAAAATAAAAGTTTTAAAAACTAAAAAAAAAACCCCTCTTACATTGCACTAAGTGACCAATACTTTTAATGACAAAGATTCTTTTTTTAAAAAAGGTTTTATTTATTCATTTGAGAGAGAGACCGACAGAGAGAGAGAGAGAGAGAGAGAGAGAGAGAACAAGCAGTGGCGAGAGGCAGAGGGAGAAGTAGACTCCCCACTGAGCTGGGCACCCGACGTGGAGCTCAATCCCAGGACCTGCAGATCACAACTAGAGCTTTAGGCAGATGCTGAACCATCTAAGCCACCCTGGAGCCCTGACAAAAAATTCTTTTTATAAGTATCCACATTATAGCATACTCAAGGTGTCATATTTAATTTCAAATAGCACTTATTTTTTCAGCATTCTATACTTATAAAATTGGTTAAGTAAGAGGTGCCCAAGTGTCTCAGTTGGTTAAGCATTCAATTCTTGATTTCGCCTCATGTCATGGGCTCAGAGTCGAGAGATTGAGCCCTGTGTCAGGCTCTGTGTTGGGCATGCAGCTTGCTTAAGATTCCCTCTTTCCTTGGGCCCCCACCTCCACCCCTACCCCTGGTGCCTGCACTCCCTCTCTCCCTCTCAAAAAACAAAACAAAACAAAACAAAACTGGATAGGTAAATGGTCAAAACCAAGGATTTGTTCAAAGAAGCAAGTTCTATATAATATCAGTATATACATTCATACTTCTAACACCTTAGTTCCATTCATGCTGTCTACTGAAATGTTTGAGCACTTATTAAATGATCCAGGAGCTCTTCAAATCCCTGATTTTAATTTTTTTGTGTTGACTATTTTCAACTGCATTCATTCATTCATTCAACAAATACTAACAGTGAAAAACATGAGCCAGGCACTATATATCTATGTGCTGAGGCTAGAGCAGTTAACAAAGTGAACAAAATCCTTGCCTTTTTATTCTAGTGGAAGGTGGAAGAAAATAAACAGGAAAAGTAAGTAAAATATGGAATGGAAGATGGCAATAAGGCTTACAAGAAAAGAAACATAAAGGAAGGAAAATTAGGGCGGAGTAGGGGAATTTTGCACTTTTAGACTGAGTGGCTAAGGAAAGTCAACTGACTTGAATAAAAATCCCAAATTGAGGCGGAAATGAGCTATACAGACAATAGGAAAAGTGTTAGAGGCAGAGAATAGCCAGTGCAAATCTTCCAAAGCAAGAACCTGCCTGATGCATTCCAAGAACAGCAAAGAGGTCAGTCTGACTAGAGCAGAGTTGAGCTAGGGGAGAAGAACAGTGAGTAGGGGAAGAAAAGTAGTTGATGTCTGGGAGTAAAAGGGGCCCAGGGTATAGAGCCTGGTAGGCCAATCTTGGATTCTGGATTTTTTTGTTTTCATAGAGATGAGAAGTCAATGGAGGGTTTTCATCAAGGAGTGATATATCATTACTTGTATTTTAATATAATTACTGGCTGTATTAAGAACTGACTGAAATAAATCAAGGGAAGAAACAGAAAGGACAATCATAGGAGGCTTTTGTAACAATATAGGCAGATGTAAAGATGACTTGGATCATAGATATGGCTGTAGAAATGGTGATCAGTACTGAATTTTGAGTATACATTGAGGGTACAGACAAGAGAATATGATGACAGAAATATGGGGAACTATTAGATATGGGGTGAGAGAAAGCTAGGAATCAAGGATGATACTAAGATTGACCAAAAGAATGCAGCTATTATTTATTGAGATGGGGAAAACTTGGGGGGAAGTTTTGGTGATGGCAGGGGAGATAAGGAATTCAGTTTACCACATTACAGTTTGAGAACACTAAATGACTTCTGTTCGTCAACAAATGGATGGTCATCTAAAGCCACAGTCATCAAGGGAGTGAATGTAGGGGGGGAAAGAGGTCCAAATTCCAAATGTTGGAGCACTACCAATTTAGAGGTTGGAAAGAGAAGGAATCGGCAAGAGACTGAAAGTAGCAACCAGAGAAGTAGGAGAAGAAATAAGGAGAGTGAGTAACTGCAAGCCAAACAAAGAGCATGTTAAGTGCTGCTGCCAGGTAGGTGAGGAGGACGGAGAAGTGAGCCCTAGAGGTCAGAAACAGGGGCAATTCTGGTGCCATGACAGGGGTTACAGAAAATAAATTCAGAGCACAGACAACTCTTTCAAAGAGATGAGCTATAAACAGAAAGAGAAGTAACAGAGGGAAAAGTGGAAATAAGAACTTTTTATAAGATGGGATAAAAAAATCTAATATTATTTGTATGTTGATGAAAAAGATCTGGTAGTGGATGAAAAATAATAATGCAGGAGAGGGAAGTCAGAACTGTCCTGTTTGAGACTCAGTTATAATATACAATAATTCTTCATTAATAAGAATATTTCAATATTTATCTAAAAGCTAGAATCACAGTATCTCATACACTAATAATTAAAAATCAAAAATATATTTAACAGTTCCAAAAATAAGTATAAATGTTGAATATATCAATGAATAATACACTTCGTAGTAACTGCCCTGACCAACACTTTATGAATTAAATGTATATCTTCTTTTGCCTTTATACAATATACTTGCTTTAGGTAAATGGTATCCTCAAAAGTAGACATAACATAACATTTTTATGTTAAGTTGAAGGTCATATTTTAGTATTTATTAATTGATCTGTATTGTAGTTGCTGCACTATGTATTTGTGAGAACGAAATCTACTCTTATATTCACATAGTCCTCTGAAATGGATCACCAACTCCACATTTTTTATATGCTTTCACTGAAGAATTTAGAAAGCTGAACTACTAGCTGAATACTCATGTTGAGAAAAATAAACAGATTATTTTACCTAATCAACACAGCTAGAATTATACAAATACATGCCCAACTCCAAAAATATCCCCAAAATATCCACAATGTACCCTCTTATAGCATAACATATGTATTTGAAAGAGCTTAAAAACTGAACTACTTTTAAACCAAGGGTTGGCAAGAAAGCCAAAGGCCAAATAGTAAATATTTTAGGCTTTGAGGGCTACACACAGTCTCTGTTCAAAGTAATCATTGTCTTTTTCACAACTGTAATCACTCAAAATCCTTTTAAAATGATTTTAAAATGCAAAAACAATTCTTAGCTTGTGGGCCATATAAAAATACCCTGAAGATTAGATCTGGCCGGCCCATTGGCTCTAATTTGTTGACTCCTGCTTTAAACTGTTGTATAGAAGATTAGACATGATCCAGATGAATCATATCTTAGGATTAAAGTGGACATTTATTTAAAATGCTTTACATTCTATAAAAAGGAGGTATATATTTTTCCAAAAATAGGAAGAAAGTTCTGCTGGAAATAGCATGCTTAACAATATGCTTGTATCTAAAAAGGCAAGTTAGTAGTTCTTCTACTGAAAGCCACGAAATTTATAAAATAGCCACTATCTCTGATTGCATAATCAATCCAATTGATACTATTAAACTCTTAAATATTGTACCTATAGTGAAAGGAAAATGTCCAATAATATTTAATATGTTTTAATTCCTCTATTTTTATTTCCTATATTAAAAATATGTATACACAAAGGAATTAGATTAAAAATATGTTAAGTCAGGAGAGCAAAAGCTGTTTCATTAACTTTTTTTGGATTGTGAGATCCTTTAAGACTCTGATAAAGGTAATGGATTCTTCCTCCAAAAAAGAGACACATCTGAACTTCTGTCTTAATTTTAGAGAGATCCAGACTCCCTGAAACCAATCCACAGATCCCAGGTGAAGATCCCCTGAACTTAAAAAAGCACAATCACTTTGCTCCTGCAAGTAATCTTACATGAGGTTTCTAAAAAGATAAAAATCTAAGCAATTACTACATGATAACAAGTAAAACCTAAATAATTACCACCTAATAACAAGTAAAATTATACTTACAGATAATCTAAAAATCAAGACAATAATGCTCACTCTTAGATCTGATGGATTTTTGAGTAATACAAAGCTTCCTACAACATGGTCAAATTTTAGTGAAATATATCTCTCTCTCCACATGCCAGCTTATGCTCTCTGCTGCTGTCTGGCCAGTTTCTCACTGTGCCCAATATTTATTTATTTATTTTTAAAGATTTTATTTCTTTATTGGACAGAGAGAGAGAGAGAGACCACAAGTAGGCAGAAAGGCAGGCAGAGGGAGAGGGGGAAGCAGGCTCCCTGCTGAGCAGAGAGCCCGATGTGGGGCTCGATCCCAGGACCCTGAGATCATGACCTGAGCAGAAGGCAGAGGCTTAACCCACTGAGCCACCCAGGCGCCCCTCATTGTGCCCAGTATCTGTCACATTTGTTTCTGCACTTTTCTCATGATGGCTCCCTTACCTGCAGGGCTCTTGCCACACCTATTCAAACCCCACTGAGCCATTGGGACCCAAATTAAATTCTACCACTTGCATCATTTCTTCTCTGATATCATAGCCTGTAACTTCTTTCCCCTGAATTCACTGTTTTTACAACACTATTCAGTTAATCCAATAATAAGTTGTATTATCACGTTGTTTTTGTATGTTCTGAGTCTCCCAACCATAGTGCCAGTAACAGAAGGCAGAAATACTTCTTTGCATCATCATCATCCTAGCTATAAAACTATTACAAATATGGGATATTTTTCATAAATGTATGTTGAATAACTTCAATAGCTTCAGAAAGTACTGGTTTGATTTCACTATATAAATGCTGATTTGGCAAAAATTTGAAAACATACCAAGAAAAAAAAACCCAACTCCATGAAATGAGAGTATTTAATTTTGAAAACACTACTACCTGATAAGTTACAGAGCCTGAAGCTAGGGAAAACCCCATAAACTGAAAATCATGATCATGACTGCATACTGTTTTTTTTTCCCTATAGATATGATAAAATGCCTTGATTTTAGCTCAAATTTTGTGGGCTAAATAGAACACTAAATCACAACTGAGTGGTGTGAACTGGATAAACTGCCAGATCTATTAAGTACTCCACTATGTGCTAGGCATTTGCTTAATTCAGCGCTATATCTATTACTCCTCCTCTCATAAAATTTCCCGAGGGCACCAGTCCCAAGCAGCACTGTAGAGGTGGCAGGGTTCCTAGTTCCCATCCAATCCCTTCGGTATCTCATCCCTTTAAAATCACAGCTTTCATTCTCCTCGCTGACACCGAGGGCATTCTCTGTGGCTCTTTACCTAGGCTCGTACTTAGGCCTCAGGTTTTACCTCATTTTTATCTTTCCTTTCCCCTACCAAAATTTAATGAACATTTACTGCAATCACTAAGTCTTGCCAAGTAAGTAGGTTAATCATCTCATATAAATAAACTCACTTTAAAGTGTGGCTATTGTACACTAATTCAAGAGTGTAATGATAGAAGCACAGTTTCCAAAGTATGGAGGCAGTACAATGCTTTTCCTACCATGTATATGGGAAGGTAAGGCTCTGCATGCATGTTAGGTTAGCAGTACTTTAGGAGAAATACACTATACATACAAATAGATGAAAAAAAAAAAAAAGATGTGCCAAAACCACTCCTACAAATATTAGAAAGAGCATCTGATGAGGTTTATAGGTGAAGAACAGATAATGAGAAGACAAGATTTACAACCTCCCCCATGTACAAGAGGTCTTTGTTAGCACGCTGTTATTAAAGTCACGCATTCATTCAGTACAAAGCAGACTGGTGCAGTGTTTCACAGGTACCTCAAATATATGGATGCTGAAATCATTATCCACTTCTCTCACTAAAACTCATACAACAATCCATTCCTCTCCGGTGTTTGCACTTAAAGGGCACCACCACCCATTTGTGCTCAAGTCAGAAAGCCATGGGTCATCCTTCGTGTCTCTGTATTCCTCATCCCCTCATCGAATTAATCCTCATGCCCTATAAATTCTAACTCCTAGATCTCTCTCTAATGTGCCCACTTCTCAGACATCCCCAGGTTGGCTGTCATCACACCAGCTCAAACCTATTATCTCTCCCCTAGACTTCCTGTGAAACTTGCTGACCTCACGTTTCTATTCTTCATTGGGCAGATGTGGCAAATCTCATGGTACATTCATACGATGCAGCACTCAGCCAAAAGACTGATCAGCAACCACACCCAATATCAGAATGTCGTGTCTGGCTTCTTTCACTCACAAGAAATGAGCATATACTGTATAGCCCCATTTATATAAAGTACAATATAGGCGATAAGTCATTTCTGCAATAAGAAGTCAGGTGAGAGTTGTCCTTGGTGGGTGGAGGGGGGCAAGACTAACTGGAAGGAAAGATGAAGGGGAACTTCTGGGCCGCTGATGGTGTTCTGTTTCTTCATCTGGGTGATGGTCACATAGGAGTATTCAGCTTGTGAAAATTCACAGAGTGATAGAATACGCTCACTTTTCTAATTGTATTATTAGGCTTTCATTAAAAGTTTTAGAAAAAATAAAATAACAATGTTAATGTCTTCCCACTGCTCTTAAGCTAAAGTCCAAAGGACTTTAAAGGCACTTTGCTGTGCAGTCTCATCTCTCCCTCTCTCCTAAGTCTTCTCTCTTCAGTGTCTCTTATTTCTTCCTTCAGGGCTTTCATATATGCTTATTCTGCCTTCCCATTTTGTTTGACTAACTCTTAATAATGCCTCAGGTTCGGTTAAAATTTCATTTTGGCAAAGAAGCCTTCTCTGATCCCCGGCTTAGGTTAGAATCCCCTCTATCTTCCCTTCATACCACTCTGCCACACATCTTTAGTAAACTGTAGTTTCTATGAACATATGTGTTTCATGAGGGAATGTGTTTCATTTACCATTCTATTCTCATAATGCTCTATATACTTGATGACTGACTGAAGAAATGTATTTCCTAGACAAGAACATGGAAGGCAGTTGTGGCAAAGTTTCAAAGTCTCTGTACTGCAATATAAACAGTGAAATTGCTAAAAAAGGTTTTGATACATGAACTGAAAAGAAGAGTTAAATGATAAATTGTTTAAACACAGAAAGATATAAGCCATGCGTATAGGCACAGAGGAGCCACTTTTAATAGTTCTGGTTTATTTGAAACTTCTATTTTAAACAATAATTTATGTTAATAAAACTGAAATGAAATTGAATATAAATAAATTTCTATTCATCTATGTTCAGATGTTGCATTTGTTTTAATCTGCCATGTAAACCAAAGTTCCACCACTGATTAATGAACTGAGTAGTCAATTAATTGTTTCAATTTCTTTGAATGCAGAGAATATTTAAAATTGGTCTATTTCATGAACCATGAGAGACTGTGGACTATGAGCAACAAACTGAGGGTTTTGGGGGGGGTGAGCATTGGGCGAGCCTGGTGGTGGGTATTGAGGAGGGCACGTATTGCATGGAGCACTGGGTGTGGTGCATGAACAATAAATCTTGTAACACTAAAAAAATAAACATATTTGGGGAAAAATGGTCTATCTCAAATGAAAAAAAAAAAACCCAACTATTTCTAAATATTTGTAAATGTTCCTAAGAATTTAAGTTTTTCTACTTTGAACATAAAAGGATTTGATGAACGAAAAGTAAAAATATAACCTTCATTTGTTAGAATTACCCACAGAAAGTAACATAGGTGGCCTATTGGGTAGCATATACAAACTATTCTTCCTGGATGAAAAACAAAATCTGGCTCACTTCAAAAGTTACCTTCTACAAAGGCAGGAGAACATAAGTGATAGATAATCATCTTGAGTGATAATGCCCAAAACTGTATTTCAGAAATCAATGCCATTTTCTATAATGAGCTTTATATTATGCATTTTAGAATCTTTAAGCATAATTAAATTTAAATAAAAAATATAGGAAGTGTCCTAAGTTGTCTTACTCTTTTCTGCTCCTTTTGGGAAATAACTGCTTTCTGTGAATCATCTCCCAAATTCTTTTCCTTCTAACATTCAATTAATGGCATAAATTCATTAGATCTTGAATTAGGCAGACTTTCCTGGCTAGTACCAGGAAAAAAGAAAAAGAAAGAAAGAAAAGCAAAAAAAAAAAAAAAAAAAGCAAAAAAAAAAAAAAAAAAGGTATTTCCTTTATTTCAAGAAGAAAGCATGAGTTTCCTTAATATAGAATCTGATTACTTACTACTTAGAATGACCTTAAAATATTCTATCACTGAAAAACATGTAAGGTATGTACGTGAGGTATGTACAGTCTACTGTAGAATTTCTTTAACTAGGGTCAGGACCAGAAGGAGTCACAACATTGCGCAGTGTGATGTTTACTAAAGCAACTAACAGCTTTTTTAATACCCTCAAAATAACATTATTCACCTATTTTCTTTAGTTTTAGTTACTCTCTTTAAATAAAGGATTTGAAAAGAGAAAAAAGATAGGACTCAATAGATAATTTTATCCTTAACTGATCTTCAAGAATTTACCACACAATCTTATACTTTATTGAGAGGCCATTTTTACGTAACAACTGGTAAAGGTTCCAGTCAATGGGCAGAATGGAAGAAACTAGTAGCAAATTAACTGCTCCCATTTTGGCTGGTCTTCTCAAGTTTAACAAAGTAAAGCTTTTCCTTACAAAAACAAGTACTATCTTTTTTTTTTTCTGAAATAAATTTTAGTTTTTACAAGTATTAAATTTCAAATAAGTGAAAGCAAATAACGTATTCCTTGAACTTCAATTTATCAGTAAAGTGATGATGTTAGACTTCTTCAGTGGTTGTTAACCAAATTTTTTGTTGCAAAGCCCTTCAAGAATAGAATGAAAATTATATACACTCTTCCCAGCAAAAAACACATACATACAAAATTTTATTTTTTTTTCAGGGGATTCACAGACCCTTTAAAGCTCATCCAAACATCACTGGGAGCTACATTTGAAGATATTTTGCCACAGCTTTAAATTCTGGTTTCAGAAATAAGGTTAAAGCTTTTAAACCAAAGGAAGTCAGTCTTGAGAATAAAAGTGAAAACCCAAACACAATTCATTAATTTACTCATTGCTGTTAAAGATATTAGCTCACAAAGGCTGAAAACCTTATCTATATATAGATGTAGGTGTTAATTTGACAAAATAATTCATACCTTAGACCTTAGAAGTTAGGCAAAGTAAGAGTCTTACATAAACCTAGGATATTTCTAGACATGGAAATGTGTGATATTCACAGCTTTCAAATGACAATAAGTTGTCTCTTCCCACTCCCCTCCTTTCCAGGTTCAATTCCTTCTCAGAGTGAGGAAGAAAACTATTATATAATAAGGCTATATTTGAGATGTTTTAGGTGACTGTTTTGGGAAAAGAGTAATACTTTCAAATCCTTAAATTTCTTATCTAAAAACAATTTTTGGGTCACTGAAAAAAAAAAACAAAAAACCAAACCTTACCTGTAATTCTTGTTCTCTGAAGGAAATGCAGTAATTATAAACATATCCACACTCTTGGGTACATTCTCCTAAGCACGAATGGATTTGGAATGCGCCATAGCTGAAACTGAACTGCTAAACTGCCCAACTGCACTGGCGGCGGATCTACCTGCCTGGCTGGTAATGAAGCCGACCTGACACCTGACGTCATTCACCTCGTGAAGGCACGTGTTCCCCTCGAGAGGGAGTGTGGAGCTGGCGTAATTACTGTCCTTAGAGAACACGAATTATAAATGGTCTCTTTTCTAGAGGTTAAGAGAGATAGATCTACTAAAGAAATTGTTACATGTTTCAAAACAGTGCTAAAACGTGAACATTTAAACATGTTTAAAAAATATGACTGCAAAGCTGTTCTCCTGGAAAAGCAGCCCTCAGGATCAATGAGAGATACTGGTGTAAGAACTGACTGTGTGTCGACTGGGGCAGGGTCCAATGTTCAACACCAGAGCACAGAATTACAAGTACTTAAACACTTGCCAGGTAAAGTAAGCCTTATCCTGACATTTAGCAACCTAGTATTTTGTGTTAATGCTTGCCAACACGAGACGATGCGACAGCTGCAGTGGTAACTGATGGTAGGAAAATAATATGAAATAGCCAAGACCCTGAAAACTGTTGAGACCGTCACCAAGGGTGAAATGTTTTTCATAAGATGTGATCCTAGCAATATGCTGTTAGACAATTTCTACTTTACAAACTCAAGTAACTAATCATGCAAGTCATAAAATTTCGTAAACCTTACAGCTTAATGTAATATTTTAGATTTAAAATGCTTAAACTTGTAAGGACTGAGTCTCTGTGATAGAAGCCCATCATCTTCTGTCTTAAACATTTTAGGGAATTGAATTAGGAGGAAATAGGCTATAGATGGGTTTCTGGTTTGCATACTGATTTGGGGGGGGGGTCCAAAATCCTCTGCAGAGAAGAGTCCTACAGGTATCTAGGAAGCCTGATGATGTCTTCCACTCAGTTAAAACAGGGTAGGATTGCCATATTAAATAAATCTGTATTTCAAATAATTTTTTTCTAAGCACATCCCAAGTATAACATGAGTCACAATTACACTAAACAATTATTTGTTATTTACTTAAAATTCAAATTAAAATGAGCATCCAGTTTTGTTTTTGTTCTTAATTTTCTGTGTTCTGTTAAATCTGGAAACTCTAAACCAGGGAAGCTTACAGATTTACCCAATGGAATTCACCGTGGATGATGCTAAAATGGAAGCTCCACTCTTTGTGTAGATCTGCACTGTCTAATACGGTAACTACTGCTATGTGTAGCTACTGAGCACTTGGAATGTGGCTAGTTCAATACAAAATTTTCTGTAAGTGTAAAAATACACATCAGATTTTGAATATTTCATTGAATAAAAATAAAACAGCTCATAAATCTTTATACTGATTGTGTGTTGAAGTGATATTTTAGATACATTAGATTAATTTAAATGTAATTAAAATTAATTTGCCTATTTTTCCCCCCTTTTTTATGTGGTTACAAAACAAACTTAAAATTATATATGTAGCTTGTATTTGTGGCTTATATTACATTTTTACTGACCAGCGCTGGTCTAGATGGCTCCAAGGAGAGGGCTGGGCTAGAATTTCCTTGTTCCTTCTCTAAAAAATCAATACTGTTGAACACAGGGCTGCCTCTCTCACCTTCTCTTAGCTATTAGAGTAGATAGGGAGCATGATCATAGTAAAGAAACTAAATCCATGGAAACAGTCCCTGTTTCCATGGATTAGCTATGACTCTTTAAAACAAAAACAAAACAAGGCATCTAAGTACTAGTGAAAGAAAGACAAACCCAAAACCTGTTCTTTGACAAGTAATTCTTACATAATTCAAAAGAAGAATTAAATATTAGGATGTATTTATGTGTATGATTAAGTATATATATATATGTATACATAAAAATAAAATCTCCCCAGATCCTAGTTCCGATTCCAAGAGATGAATTCCTTAGTGCCAATATGTTGGGTTTTCACTCCTATATATCATCAAAATCAAAGAACAATAGTTTATTTTACTGTCTAATATAAATGAAGGTGATAGAAGTTATTAATAAGAATTATTTTAAAAAGGTCTTATTTTTCATATTCTAGATACAAAAGGCAAGATCTCAGTGGTCCCTGTTTTATAATTCATGCTACATAACTGATTTGAAATTAGAACACTAGTTCTAACATGGTGAAATAAATTTTTCTTTTTACAAAATATAGCACCAATATTATTGTAAGACAGAGCTCATTTTTAAAAAGATGGGGGTGGTTTTTGATTTAAAAAATTCAGCTATAACAACACTTTAGGTACCAAATAATAATCTATTTAGTTATTCTTACATCCCACCTTACATTTTCAGTTGGTTTGGCTTTTAATTCAATTTTTTTCTCAACTGGCTCAAAAAGTTAATGCTTTTATCTGTTCTGTCCATCCTATTATAAAGGTTAAAAATATTTAACATGTTCTCACAAACAAAAACTCAAAAGAATTATATAGAGAGATTATCTCCAAATACTCAGTAATCTCTGTGCCTTTACTATATAACCTACATCATATCTACTTTGAAGATTTAAATCTTTTAAAGTTGCCTGTGGTTACAATAAGCAAGACCTGGTTCGCAAGGTTTTTTCAAAAAAGGTCTCAGCTACATTTTTCCCCATTCTAAAAGCAAATACAAAAGGTTTTTTTCCTCCTTAATATCTTTTATGATACAGATATAGGAAGAACAAGTATTTTGAAAAGACAATAAAATTTATCATAAACCAAAGACAAGGCTACCAGACAAAAATCAGCAGATTTCTCCCAAATTTAATGCTTCATGAATAGTTCATGTCTTTTAGAACTAAGTTTCCAAGATAAGTTTAAGAGCTTTTTTTTTTTTTTAAAAAAAAAAGATGAATGAAACTAGATGTGGACCAATTAATTTCTTCATCAGCACTTTAAATCCTCATTTTCAATACCATAGTATCCTGGTGATTCTAACGTGAATGTTTTGTTAGACATTTAGTCTCTTGGTGGCAGTCCAAATTATTCTTATTTAATGCTAACCTACTTTTAATCTTGACATTTTCAAAATCAACATGCTCCTGTTCTTTTTCATAGTCAATGAATGCTCTTCAAATGACAATTTAATTTAGGATTGGTCTTTTTGGAAGGTGTCAATATATTGTATAACAGAACAATAAGGTTTTCTGATACTAGAGTTTAGAAGTAAAGGTGAGACATTATTTATCCTTTATGAGGTTTCCCTCATGGAACCATCAATGTATATTTCTTCATTTCCTAAAGATAGGAAAAAGCTTTAAGACAGGAGAAAAACTGCTCATTCTAAGTAATTTTTTAAATTAGGAAATAACATAAGCAATTTTATGATCACATATCTATTAAAGATTAAGAAGGTCTTTGCTTCCATACTTTCTGAAGCTTAATACGGATTAAAAAATGGTTTAAGGGACTTTCTCTGAAGTAAGGGTAAGAGACAGCTTCAAGAAGATCATGAAAAGCAACTCTTCAGATTGGTTTAAATCATTTTAAGCTATTAAGTAACCAGACTGCTTAAACACTATCACTGAGACATTCAAGAAGAGTTCTTGATGAGCGACCAACCACAGCAGTTTTTAAACTGATTTAAATGCAGGCTGATCTGGAAGACAAGTTTTACTATAATTGGGATTTAAAAAAAAAAACGCCCATACATCTCTAGGACATGCTTCACTTCTAAACAAGGAAAACCATCTCTTGATGAATGTGATGATGTCTTGCCCACAAGGGGCTGCCTAGGCCATCCTTCTATGAGGAAATCTGATGGCCTCAAACCCTCAATGGAGCATTCCAAAACCAGACCTGCATTAGGAGCTTGGGCCCATGAGTGTGCACTCACTACATGGTGCTTACCTTTAGAGAACAAGGTGGTTGACACAAACTGATCAAGTTCTCACACCCCACACCTCCAAGAACACTGAAAAAGATCTGCAGATCTTTCTTGGTGCAGGAGGGACCTCTTTTTAATCTTCTTGTGGTGGAAGTTAAAGATTTTCCTGAAGGAGGAGAGAAGAGTACAATATTATACTGAGATCATACCATCTGGTTCAAGTTTATCTACCTATATATTGCAAAATATAGGTTCTGAAAAAAAAATTAGATAAAATCATGAGTATTCCAAAGTCACATTCTCTTCTTTCAGAAAAAGAGTATCTTCTCTAAAGAATATTGCATGCTCCAAACACTAGTCCTTGAACCCAAAACTCTAAGTGGCTAGTTTAACTTCTACCCTAGCACTGAATTATCAGTTGGGAATTCGAGAAAAATACAGAGAAATCCTGGGTCACCAAATGATCATACTGCTAAATTCCATTAGAAAAATCAGTAAAGCTAAATTCACTGAAGAACTACTAGAATGTAAGCTTCCAAAGGAAAAGGGTTGTTTTTTTTTCCCCCTACACTGATTATCTGAAGAACCTTAAATAGTTCCTAAAACATAGTAAGCACTAAAAAATTTTGAATAGAAAGAATATTAACCCTTTTGTCAATATTCTCAAGGTTAAAACTTGCATAAAATAAAACAATTAGAAGACTACGAATATTCTGAGGAGTCTGAAGCATGTTATATAAAAATAATATTAGTAATATAAACCTCTAATTACATATTATCATGTTTTTAAAATGCTGTACCTTAACATATTTATGAGAAATTGCTATAAATCTATTATTACCACCCAAATCGTAAAAAGAAATGGAATACTTTGTTCAGATCAGAAAACCATATACTGTATCTTAAAAATAATATTACCAAATATCAAATAGGATTAAAATAGATTAGAAGTAACACATTTTCTTAATATATTAGTATTATTTTTCATCTTTTAAAGATACTATACTATGTAAGCCAAGTGATAATATGGTGATCTATAATTCTGACTAGTAAAGCAAATCATAATATTAAAGTGAAATCAGAAGATGCCATTCTATCAGTATATTTATATGTATTTTAAATATGCAGTTTGTTCAATCTCAAAAAATACAAAATTTAAACAAGAAATGCTGAACACTATTCATTTATTTCCTTTTCTGTAACTTATAGACTATTGAAAACACACTGATTTCCTCCAAGTGTTTTCTAACCCTTTTCAAATTTGATAAATTAGGGAGAAAAAGAAAAAATGCTAAAATCAACAACAGATTAATCAATCATATTGATGAAGGACTGAATATGTATATGTTTTTTAATCCAAAATGCAAAGTCTCTAAAATCAGAACTATTATATATTAAGTACCTGCTTCCATTTGACCCCAAATTCCACAAATGTGGAATTGGTCCTCAAAACTAAATGGACAGCCCATATGGGGCATTTCATTTCAGGGAATAGGCAGCAGCCATTATTAAATGGTACAGCCAAAGCCACAATACGGAAATAGGTAGTAAATCTAGGATTATGCCTACCCTGTATCATTAAAACAATGCTTTAGCTGACAGATTATACCTTAATTATAGTAGTAGAAAGCTTTTCACATTTCACAAATAATCCAATTGAATATCTTGTATCAGGGAATCAATCAAACTTAAGTGTGAAAAAAGGAAATTTTAAAACAAAATGTGAGCAGCTCACCTAAGTCTAAAACAATTTTCTCATCTGGGACATTTTGCAAGCCTCTGAAACTAACTTTGTAGAGAAGAGATGAAAAGAGTTACAAAGAACCAAGTGTTAACAGTATGCCAAAAAGAGTTTAGAAGGGGTAGAGGAAAACACAAAGTTGGAAATTTGGTAAAAGGAAAAGATTCTGCTAGCTGGTTGAACCCCCTTCATCCCCAGGAGGAAAACAGGACACCCGAAATAGAGGCACTGACTAGAAAGAACTCCTTTAAAATCCTTATACACACTATTGAAGAATGAAACTTTTGTCTTATTTCTACTAGCAGGAGGGATGAAGTCTAACTTTATCACATTCAAAGATTTAGTGTGCAATTTTTAATTACGCTTGCAAGTATATATTAAGCTATACTAACAATTACTTTAGGTTCCTTAACAAAATTGCTCTGAGTCCCCTACTTTCTTTTCTGACCAGTGTTTCTCATACTGCCTATAGTAATTAACAGTTTTGTTAATTTTTTTTCAAATTTATACTAAATTTTGTTAACCTATAGTGTAATACTGATCTCAGGAGAATTTACAGATTCATCAGTTGCATATAACACCCAGTGCTCATCACAAGAAGTGCCCTCCTTAATACCCATCCCCCACCCAACTTCCCTCCAGCAACCCTATCTGTTCTCTATCCTTAAGAGTTTCTATGGTTTGCTTCCCTCTCTTTTTTTCTTTCCCTTCCCCTATGTTCATCTGTTTTCTTAAATTCCATATATGAATGAAATCACATGGTATTTGTAGTAAAGACTGTTTTTATTCCCACTGGGGACCCATACTCATGGACTACTATTGCTCCCAACTAATAACTCAGCTCCTACTACACAGAACTCTACAGGCAGCTTCATTAATAATTAGATCAGTTCAATGAGGTAAGATAGGTGATGTGCTTGGATGACAGACAACTATCACTTTGCTATAAAAGTTTCTAAACAAGTATGAAATTGAAAGTAAGCATTTAGCCATGGACTGGTATAACCAGCACTAGTTTGCAGCCATATTTTACGGAGTGCTGATCTAAGCTACAAGTATAGGGTCTTACGATACTGTTCCTTATGCTTTTTCACTAAATCCACTTTCCAGTTTTAATTCATTTGTGCCCTTAGAAATTACTAATAAGTAATCATATGACTTATTGCAGTATATATCCCTTTTATCAGTTCCACAAAACTATACAAGAGAATTTTTTGCAATGGTTCAAATGTTCTATAATCTCCTCTGCCTAAATGGTAAATATTAGCCATGTGTGTTATTGAGCACTTGAAATGTGGCTAGTGTGACTGAGGAACTGAGTTTTTAATTAATTTAAATGAAAATCACCGCATCAGGTTAGTGGCTACCATACTGAGTGGCACAGTGCCTGAGTAGTATATTATTTTCATTTGATCTTTTAATCAGCATTTTAAAAAAATCACCCATCTCCTTCAATCTTAACACAGATATTTTAATTGTGAATATCACTTTCCTTATGTACATACAGGTATTTACATACTTGTAATCATGTCATATAAACTAATTTATTTTCATCTAACATTTCCTCATATTTCTAGAACTGCACTGTCCAATAACATGGCCACTAGCCCTATGTGACTATTTCAGTATAAATAATGTTCAATAAAATTTAAAATTCAGTCCCTCAGTTGCCCTAGCTACATTTCATGTGCTCAGTAGCTACACATGGCTAATAGATATCATACTGGACAATGCAAATTATAGAACTTTACATCAACACAGAAAGTTCTATCAGAAAATTGTTCAAGAGTCTTCAAAAATAATTATTTAAAGAGAACATGATATTTTGCATTGATGTTCTAGAATTAGTTTCTAAGCATTTTTTCTATATCTATGACTTATAATTAGCACAATATTTATTTACTAAATTCCTATGAGGGAATTACCTGAACATTATTGTGACTCTTAGTATATACTCCTGGTATTACCTTCGAAAAGAGTTTGGTATCATTGTTTATCTTGCCAATATTAGATTTCTTTTTAAAGAATTTAGTTCCTTTAGTACAATGAAAAAACAAAGTCATTTTACTTATAATTTTGTGAAAAGTATAAGGGTAGGTATTTTCCCTTACATTATTCATATTTATCTTCATATTCTAAGTCTGTCATTTTTTCTCATTCATACATTAGGATCTTGATGTCTGAATTGTTAAAGCTATTATCATTTTCTTTGCAATTTCTGATGCAGAGATTTCATATAATCTGTGATCCTTTTAGTTATAATATTTCAGTCAAACAATTTTTTTAGATATTCAAATACATCTTTACACTTTGGTGAGTACACTAATGTATCAAATATGAGATGTAAAGGTATAGTCTACGCTTTTTTTAAAATTACTATGGTTGTATAAAGTATGGATGAAATTTTTTTGGTCTAGTGAAGACTACTATTTAATACTATTGAGTAAATATCCTTTAAGTGGTCTCTCCTATAGGAAAGAATATTTTATCATATATTCAGTTGTTATATGTAGATGGAACTAATTTTGGATTCCTAATAATGCTACAGTGATCCATGTTTTACAAAATGGAAAAAAAGGTTTAACCTTCTGAATTCACCTTAAGAAAGCAACTGTATTAATCTAGGAAAGTAGAAGGAGGACATGGATGTGGACAGTCCTGCTAAATAAGTTTTGGAAACTAGTTAAAAATGAGCTGACTTCATATCTGTATTGGCACCGGCAGAAATCAGGGTGGCCTGCCAAGCAGAAGCAAGAAACACGAGGTACATTAGTCGGGCACAGATATCTCACCCTGTAAGTCAAAGGATGAAAGGCATTGCTCTTACCTCACACTGACCAGGAAGTCAGGGTCAAGAAAAAAGTATATATTTAAATCGCCAAGGCACAGAGAGGTCTCTTGCTCTTGTAGTATCTGGGCTACCTATCTATTCCTATATCACTCCACTGTTTTAGACACTGTTGCTTTAAAAGGTTCCTGATACACAGTAAGGGTGAGACTTTGTAGAATCACCTCATTGTAGAATCACTATAAATCACTTAGGGGGGGCAGCACCTGGGTGGGCACAGTCAGTTAAGCTTCCAACTTTTTTTTTTTTTTAAAGATTTTATTTATTTATTTGACAGATCACAAGTAGGCAGAGAGGCAGGCAGAGGGAGAAGGGGAAGCAGGGTCCCTGCTGAGCAGAGCGCCCGATGCAGGGCTCGAATCCAGGACCCTGAGATCCTGACCTGAGATGAAGGCAGAGGCTTAACCCACTGAACCACCCAGGTGCCCCTAAGCTTCTGACTCGATTTCAGCTCAGGTCCTGATCTCAGAGTCCTGAGATGGAGGCCAGTGTGGGGCTCCATGGGGAGTCTGTTGGAGATCATCTCTCCCTGTCCATCTCCTTCTGCTTCTCCCACTTGTGCTCTCTCTCTAAATGTGCTCTCTATAAATTAGTAAATAAATCTTTAAAAAATTAAATCACTGGGAATTTCGAAGGTTAAAAGTAAACCTAGAAATCTATAAATTACTTATAGACAATTTGCCAATATTCTCATGAGTCAGAAAGTTTCTCTCCATTTACTTGATCTTGAAGTATTTTCAAATATGTTAATGGTTTATTTCTAAAGGTCTAACGTCTTTCCCAAATTTATTGCCAGGTATTATATTTTGATTTGTTACAATTCTGAGTTGGGTCTTTTCCCATTATTTCTTTTATTACCTATGTAAAGATACATTGTATTCTGTACTTTATTAAATTTTTATTTTTCATAAATGGTTTTAAAGCTGACTGCCATAGATTTTCCTAATCAATCATGTCATCTAAAAGTGAAATATTTCGGTTTTATTTCCTCTTCTTCTTCAGGTTTTGTCCATTGACAGTATTAAATAAAAATGGAGTTAGTGGTGATTATTGAATAAAATAATAAAAATGGTGATTGTTTCATTCTTGAATTTATCATTATAGCAATATAAAATCATCCCCATCTAGGCTACTACTTTGCTAAGTGATGCTGTTTACCTTGCTGACTTAATGGAAGTTTCCTATTGCTTGAAGCTCAACTTACCATCCATAATTTACCACAAAGCAGTACACCTGACCGAGGAGAACCAGGAAAAGATCCCCAATTCCAATCTGATCAAACTGAATATGTTTACTATACAAAGTTATCTTAATACTGACAGTGTTCATGAAAATCCCATGAGAATACTTTTATTCCATCAAATTTTTAAAGTTACATGGGTACTTATCTTCTCCTCCTATCTAAAGTTACTCTTGGATATCAAACTAGGCATTTAAGAGATACCAAAAGCACCAGGTTTCTTTCTAGGATGAACTATGTCAAGGAAATCCAAAAGTCACAGTTCATGAGAGAAATTTCTTCCTATAGAATTTCTTCTTTATAGAATCTCTTCTATTTAATAGAGAAATTTCTACTTTATTTCCACTAATAAATGTGGAAGGGGTGGCAGTTTAAAAACTTACCTTGTAAACCCTAATCATAGAATTGATTCAGAGAACAATCAGCAAGAGATGAAACAGAGAAAGGAGAGGACGATGGAAACCTCTCAGTGGAGAGACTGGACTGTCACCAGACCAATTTCGGCATCACTAAGAGCATGACAAGTAGTTATCATACGCTTCCTGATGTGACGCAGTGTAAAGAAGTCCCATGTATGAAGTATTCTTGTCCACACTCCCTCCTCACCAAAATAAAAGCTGAATCTGAATCTAAGTATTCTGAGCTAACTTCTAATTTGCAGGCAATTTAGAGGTTAGAGAAGTTAGTTAACTGGGGAAGCTGACAGAAAAATCCAGAATGGGAATATTATGTGGGAAAGCTTATTCAATTTTTTTAGTAAGTCATGTACAGGAAGGAAAGAAAGAGGAAGAGAAGAAGGAGAGAAGGAAAGAGGTGAGGGAAGTAAAGGAGGTAGGGAGGTAAGCAGAGGGGAAGAAAAGACATTTTAATTATAGAAGAGTCCTAACAACCAAATGCTATAGGGATCTTGGGTGCAATCTGCATGAACAACCCATATGGCACATGACATTTTTGAATCAAAGGTGAGGGAAGCTGAATAGGAAGATAATGTCAGGTGAGAAATAATTATTGTTAATTTTGTTTGATGTCAGTAAAGTGTTCTGTTTATATAGGAAAATTGTCTTTTGTTAAATTTGGGCCACAGACAGAGGGCATTTATTACACCAGTCTCTCTTCTTTTGTGTATGTTTGAAACTTTTTACAGTAAATTTTTATTTTTATTTTCTTCCCCAAATTACTTTTATACAGTAAATTTTAAAAATCCAGGCCCTGGGAACATCACCTAATAAACCAAATACATTCTAGTAAAAGTGAAAAATGGAACTGTTATTTACTACCTATTAGATGGAAACTTCTTCATTCATTTAAAAAAGGTTATTCCTTTCTAGAATAGAAACTCAACTGGCCTACAGAATACTATTATACAGGGGTGCCTGGGTGGCTCAGTGTGTTAAAGTCTCTGCCTTCGGCTCAGGTCATGATCTCAGGGTCCTGGGATCAAGCCCCGCATCAGGCTCTCTGCTCAGCAGGGAGTCTGCTTCCCCCTCTCCCTCTGCCTGCCTCTCTGCCTACTTGTGATCTATCAAATAAATAAATAAAATCTTTTAAAAAAAACAAAAGTTTAACATCCATAGGGATATTTGGACTTATATGTGTCTCTTAAAAATGTAAATGAGGGGCGCCTGGGTGGCTTAGTTGGTTGGGCGACTGCCTTCGGCTCAGGTGGTGATCCTGGGGTCCCGGAATCAAGTCCCGCATCGGGCTCCCAGCTCCATGGGGAGTCTGCTTCTCCCTCCGACCTTCTCCTCTCTCATGCTCTCTCTCTCACCCTCTCTCTCAAATAAATAAAATCTTTAAAAAAAATGTAAATGAATTTCTAATGGGTCAAATATGTGGCAGAAATACATTTAAACCTGAAAGACTTCCACGAGCCCTTTATGCACGCCGCCACGCGCCTCCATCAAAGAGCAGCAGTCGTCAGGAACTCTTCCTCTCATAAAAATAATTCTACAGCCTAAGATGGGATTGTCTACGTGTCATCTTATTTTAATAGTAATTAGATTATTTTGGCTGGTTCTTGACTTCATTTCTACTGGGTTAATGATTGCTTAATGATGCATAAGAATGTTTTCCACACAACACCAAAGCAAATCTTCCAAAGAAAATTTTTTCTGTTAATTTTATTTTCTTATAGAGGCGCCTGGGTGGCTCAGTCGTTAAGCGTCTGCCTTCGGCTCAGGTCATGATCCCAGGGTCCTAGAATCAAGCCTCATATCGGGCTCCCTGCTCAGCAGGTAGCCTGCTTCTCCCGCTACCATTCCCTCTGCTTGTGTTCCCTCTCTCACTGTGTTTCTCTCTGTCAAATAAATAAAAATCTTAAAAAAAAAAAATAAATTTTATTTTCTTATAAATTTTAGTCTTTCATATGATTGCTTTAATATTTCCTCCAAATAACTCATAAATTTAAATGTTATTCTTACCCAAAAAAATGTTTGCATTCAATAACCTTGTAACATTGTAACATTTAAAATGTAGTAGCTCACAATAAAGGTGTTCTTAAATCTTCTATTAAGCTTAAAAAGGTATCATTTTTAATTCTTTGATTTTTATATGAAAAATTATTCTAATTATTACTATAGTAGCATCTAGAAGATTCCATAAACATACTAAACAAGTTCTTATTGTTAGTAGATATATATATATATACATGTAACATTTTCCACCCAACATTCACCTACTCAAAATCAGTCAGGCCATGGACCTCTACAACCCTAATAATGTGGTGGTGCTTCAATTAGCAACTCCCAACTAGTCCTCTCCTCTTTAGCAGCAGTGAATGGTGTTTAAGTGAGTCAGTGAGATTACTCAGTAAAGCAAGTGCGTGTGTTTACACATAAGTTATGCTTGTTTTATTTTTCTCTTAAAATGCTTCAGTATTTCTGGGGTGCCTGGGTGGCTCAGTGGGTTAAACCTCTGCCTTCCGCTCAGGTCATGATCGCAGGGTCCTGGATCGAGTCCCGCATCATGCTCTTTGCTGCTTCCCTCTCTCCCTCTGCCTGCCTTTCTGCCTACTTGTGATCTCTTTCTCTCTGTCAAATAAATAAATAAAATCTTTAAAAAAATGCTTCAGTGTTTCTTTTAATGAATTAGTAAAATTAATCTTAGAATTCATGATGCTATAAAACTAGGGAAGTCTTAAAAATGTGGCAAATAATAAGAGTTGGTAATGATTGATGTGGCTATTTAAAACTGATTTATAAAAAGTCGATGGCATAAAAAAATAATTTGGTATCTACTGAAAATGTTTATTAGATTAAAAAAAAAGGGCGCCTGGGTGGCTCAGTCGTTAGGCGTCTGCCTTCGGCCCAGGTCAGATCCCAGGGGCCTGGGATCGAGCCCCGCATCGGGCTCTCTGCTCGGCAGGAAGCCTGCTTCTCCCGCTACCATTCCCTCTGCTTGTGTTCCCTCTCTCGCTGTGTTTCTCTCTGTCAAATAAATAAAAAAAAATCTTTAAAAAAAAAAAAAAAAAAAAAAAAAACAACGAATCACTTAACAAGGAAATTCAGTTTGAAATTAGGCCGATTGGGGCACCTGGGTGGCTCAGTCTGTTAAGTGTCTGGCTTCAGCTCAGGTCATGATCCCACAGTCCTGGGAAACAGCCCCGCATCAGGCTCCCTGCTCAGTGGGGAGTCTGCTTCTTCCTCTGTCTCTCCCTCTGTGCTCTCTCTCTCTCTCAAATAAATAAACAAAATCTTTAAAAAAAATGAAATTATGCAGATTAAAAAAATTCTATGTTCCCTTTTTGAACTTTTGGAACAGTACATAATTTATATGAGAATATTTGAGAAGTCCTAAAATAGTATATGTGAAAATCAATAATATATTTTCACTCGAAGGAATCATGTAAAATATTTTATAGTACAGAATTCTTTATATATTTGGACATTAAAAAAAGTCTTAGCTCTTTATTTCAATTTTGTGCAATAATCTAGGATGGATATATACATATATGTACATATAGAGGCAAAACACACACACACATATATACATAACATATAATGAGACTGAGATGCTGAGATGGCTTCATAATTTTAATAGGTTCTATATCTAAGATCCCTCTGTTTATTAGTAGCAGAACAGGATCTAGGTTTAGACTTTCTGATTCATGCCTAAGTATTCTTTCCATGGTTCTAGTCCTCTTAGAGCCTAAACAGAATGATGGCATATTTCTTTTAGGCTACCATGTCACTATTACTAGCAAGTGCTATATAGCTAGTAAGTTTTCAACAGACACCTACTGATTGATCCTATTCAAACTCATTGTGGTCAAGGGAAACCACACTTGTAGTATTCAAAGAATTTTCTCTCAGCAGCTTACAATGAAAGAAATATTTCCACATTACAAATGAAAACAACTAGGTTATGAAGTACTTTAGATTTGATTCAAACATTCAATCCAAAAACAATTCATTAGAGTACTTGCTTACACTTATTATGTTAAATAAATTGAATTAATCCGTTCATATTTATAAATATATAAATTCCCATTTTACATATACAGACTTGAAAATGTCATGGTAAGTTTTACCCTAAAATTGATTTTCAACAAGAATTACTTAGCAAAAATTATTTAACTCTTACAAACATTTTTCTAGCATATCAAACTGAGAAATAGTAAAACCTACATAAAAATATATATTTTTTGAATTTAAAAAATAGTTTCACAAATTATATATAGAAGTAGTAATTTAATATATGACTATTTTATGGCAGAAAATAGTGCTACATATGACTGTACAAATGTTACAAATATATTGTAGTCCTATTATAGGAAGAAATTCTTTGTTTAGATTTCTGTAGGAAAAAAAATATTTAACATCAACATAGTCACTTCCTTCCCAGACTTACTCTAATCTGGTTTGGGCTTATCTCCCATGGGGTAAATAAGATCTTTGCTACTTCTTTTCTTAGACAAGAAGGATCAGTTCCATGATGCTTGGGATGGACCTAGTCTTGGGTTAAATGCCGAGATAACCTTGGCCCTGGAGATGGCACTCTCTGGGGGCCTTTGGGTGACTGCTGTATCGCTGTTAAAGAGAGCCCAAAACTTGGGCGAGAATTTTACTGCGATTTTGTTTCGCAGTAAAAAAGATAACAGTTTTTTGTAGTGCAATACCTATCTATTTAAAGCAACATTTTGAAATTACTACAATTGGCTCAAGACTTATACAAGACATTTTGACATGAAGAAA
The DNA here is from genome assembly GCA_028646535.1 of Procyon lotor. Classification (NCBI taxonomy): domain Eukaryota; kingdom Metazoa; phylum Chordata; class Mammalia; order Carnivora; family Procyonidae; genus Procyon; species Procyon lotor. The sequence continues at coordinate 113,989,074 of CM053611.1, forward strand.
TTATTTCATTATTGTTATCGTCACTGTTAACTACAACAACATATGAGGTCTTAAGCACTTCCTACAGGCCAGACACTGTTCTAGACATTTTATACACAACTAATAATTAATTTTTAATAAGATATGTACTTTTATTATCCCCATTTTCTGGATAAGAAAACTGAAGATCAGAGGAGTTATACAACTTTCAACTGCAAAGCTTGTGTCAGGGTTGTTACTCAAATCCAACCAGTCTGATTAGAGGGCAACTCCTTAACCTCTACAACTTTGAAATTTTCATGTAAAACTGCTTTAATAATTTTCTTAAATGATCTGTATAGTTTATAATATATATGAGGCATTATGAAGTTTATTCTACTTATATTCACATTTCTCCATACTCATCTTTCCATAGTAGTTTCTTGTTTTAAATAAGCCACAGAAAAACCAATACTATTTTAGTCTCTACTAATTTCTAAGATTGACTCCCAAAGAATTTTAGCCTAATTTTCTGTCAAAATGAGTAACTTCATTTCATGAAGAAAGTAAGCTGATTAAATGATTAGCATAATAGAGATCAATTCTCAAGGTATCCTTAAGAAAGGACTATTTTGTTTTTATAATGTCACAAGTCACTAAATTTTACTGTAATTATTTGTTTAATGTCTTTCTTCCCTGACAGACTATGAACAAGAGAGTCACATCAGTCTTATTAATGACTATGCCTCCAAGGTCTAGTGCCATGCCTGACATAAAGCAGGTTGTCAGTAAGAATTTATAGAACGAATGAACTGGATTTGCTCTTTTATCTCTTAAGTTTATTTAGAAAAGATCCCACCATGAATAGTAGAATATTGCCAGTGACATCTGTTTCATATATTATATGTTTATTATATGACATATATAATTTGTCATATGATTATTTCCTCCAAATAATCCTTAGGACATATCAGCAAGAATTCCTTCTTTATACATTTTTGTCATAGATTCTTAAAAGAATGGATTCTAGAAGGCATTCTATTTCTTCCTTATATAATGAACTGAAAATGTTCTTTTCCTTCCAACAACTGTAAACACTAACTCTTATTAAAATTTTCCTTTCTCAAACTTCCAATCTGACACCTTCATTAATCACCACTTCTTCTGTCAGTAGTAGCCCCAAAATTCCAAACAGAAGCCATTATATTACAACATATATACCCAATCAGATACTCCATTGTTATATTGAAAGTAATGTAAGTAAAAACTGACAACCGCTAGTAGACCTTTGTTTGCTTAGAAACAAGGGTTATTTTTCATTTATTTCAGTGAAAGAAATGTTACGTATCACCTTCCATCTGTGATGCTTATATATCTATATTTAAAAAATATCCTTGTGTGGCTAATGCCCAATTCTCCAGGTGACATCACAGACCAATCAGGCATACTACACAGAAGCAAAAAGAGTTGTCAAAAAAACGGAATGTCATGGGCATTGCAAGGCATGTTACCCAGCAAGTAACATTTCCCTCAAGACTCTCCTGGAAGGTATGGAAAGGATATCTTTTGTCTAGCACTGATAAGCAGACCTGCCTACATATTTGAGCTAAGAACTTCAAATCAGAATACTGAGGTTGGTGATCTTCTTTTGAGTATATCCAGGAAAAACTAAATTTAGACATCACTGTAGAGATGAAATTCGACATAATAATTTTAAGTTAAAAGTTAACAATGGACTTTTGATTTTGCTGTTTGAAAAAGACATTTTAAAAATATTTTAAATAGCTTACATATTTTAGTAGTAAGTTAGGGAAAGATCATTGCTTTTGTAAAACTAAGTTTTTCAAATTTAGTTGCATGCTAGACTATATACTCTGATTCAATTTGTTTATACTATCAGATGATTAGAGAACAGCTAGTCTTCAATGAGAGCTTTTAAAAATGCTGACAGATTGAACACATAAAACAACTAATTATATAATTCTTTAAACATCACTAGTGTCTTTCCCTTAGAGGAGATTCTGTGTGTCCCATAAAGTGTAAACATTTAGGCCTCCAAATGTTCTCCCATTTTATTTTCAAAAATTTAATAACTATGTGTTTTAGAATATATAAAAGAAACATAAATTTTACATTTTCTTTCAAAAAGGGATAAAAGTTGATTAAGGAAATCATACTGCCATTAAGAAATGTCTACATGTAACAACTCAATGACGTAAAAGGAGTGATAAATAAATCCCTGTACTTGCTTGGTAATAGAATGGAACAGTTTCTAAGAAAGGAGAGCAGTTATTTTATGGTTGACATCTTTTAATTAACTTAAATTTGGCTGAAGAAATCAGGGTTCTCATTCATTGCATTCAATCCTGAAATGTTAAAGCATCCTCTAAGAATCATAGCTCATAGCGACTTTTGCCTTTCCAAAGTACTGATTCCAATTGCAATTTTACATTTGTCTGTATAATTTTTTCTACACTGTAATTACTATCTACAATGGAAGTTCAAGAGCAGTTAGAAAGTATGTCTGTTTTTAACGGTGCCATTTTATCCTCAGCACCCAGCTGAATGGATGACACATAACAGACAATCTATAAAAATTGGAATTACGAAAAAAAAAAAAAATTGGAATTACGAGGTAGATGGATTGAAGGACAGATGTTGCCATCTAAAGTACTTAGTTCACTGTCAATATTTGAACACTTACATAATGACAGATGCTGTGCTAGGTGCTTGCCACATGTGCAATTCTTGATATGGTTATTACTAAGCTCTAGAAAATAGTTAAAAACATGGTCACATTCAGTTACCATCATTTTGACATCTCTAATTGAGCAGAAAAATTACTCAAACTATGTCAATCTCAAAAATTATAAGTTTGACAAGAATCACAATATATTATTAATATCTGAGATTTATTATCCATTATCCAGTAATCACAAAGCTACTATGTTCATGAGGATACTAAAATAAGCTCTGATAAATAGCAATTTTTGATTTCAACCTTTGCAAGCTACTACTTCCACTTCTATCCAAAGTTAACATAATTAATCACAAATCTGCTAAGACACAGATGTCCAAATAAAGGGATATAAAGGAAGCAAATACAAAGAGAAAAAAAATATTAGGTTTAAGGTCACTTGAAGCATGTAACTTATTTTCTCAATGCAAACCTGTTTAAGGCAAGTGACAGACATCTGATTTTATCACCAAAATCTGATGCTGTGTTATATTATGAATAGATATTTCACTTCATTTTAGCTATATAAACAACTAATCCTGATCATTTACTGTTTTCCAGAGATACAGTAGCAATGATACAGTTTTAAAGACCTGATATTGAAGTGGATTTCATTACATGATATATTTTTTCTCCCTCCTGCTCCCCCCAATCATTCTACAATGGAAGTAAAAAGCAAAACAGATCAACAGACTATTCTACTGCATAACTTATGACATTTACTTTAGTAAGAAGCATCTAATTCAGTTTGGCATAAATCTGTTTTTTATTATTTTTTTAAAGATTTTATTTATTTGACAGAGAGAAACACAGCGAGAGAGGGAACACAAGCAGAGGGAATGGTAGTGGGAGAAGCAGGCTTCCTGATGAGCAAGGAGCCTGATGCGGGGCTCAATCCCAGGACCCTGGGATCATGACCTGAGCTGAAGGCAGACGCTTAACAACTGAGCCACCCAGGTACCCCTAAATCTGTTTTTTATTTTTTTAATTTTTTTTCTAAATCTGTTTTTTAAAAATGTTAAAGCTTCACTCAATATTTATAACATGCTATTTTTTAAAGATAACTACAGAACTACAAAAAAGCTGAATCTGTTAAATTATATGAATTATATAACTGATTTTTCATACTTGTAATTAAAATTTTCTTATAAAAATTAAGCATATAAAACATCCATAAAACCATTCTTTGCATTTCTTTTATTAAAAATCTAAGTCACAGACATATAAATTCAAACATTTGTCCTAGATTTTTAAAGTTCTAAAATGCTAATTCAAATAATAGGTTGGTATGTTTAATACACACACACACACACACATAATTTAAATGAAAACTCTTACCATTGATTTTCGTTTGTTAATCACTCCATTAGTTTTTTTCTTGATAGGGCCTTCCTATGTCAAGCAGACAGTAGCCAAATCACAAAAGGACATTTGGATGCTCACGTCTTCTGATGGGAGTTTTCGGCCAATTGCCAGTTGAGAATTTAAACTGAAACTAAATTACCCAAACTTTATTAAGTTGTTTCCACACCCACCAACTGATAATGAGCAATGATCCTAAACTGGAAAATAAAGTGAGTGACTTTGATTTATTTCCTTTCAAGTAGTCATAACATTATGTTTAAGAAAAAATGCTAGGACAAAAGAAAGAAAAAACCCTCTAAATTTCTAATCTCTTCAGAAAAGTTTTAAGTAAACTTCAATTTTTTTTAACAAAGTTCCCCCAATTACTTTGTAATCCAAATTAACACATAGTAAAGATGGCATGTATTCAATGATATATCTATAAATTAAAGAGTCTCAAATTTCAATTCTGTCACTGACTCTACCTTAAAACTAATTGTAATATTTAGAAACATTTTGATAGCATCATCTACATTTATAAAATATTTACCAAATCATTAACTACTTGTAGTTGTACATACCACAAGAAGTTAAAGGTTACACTAAAAAACATGCCCTGGCTGCAAATATCATTCTTTGTATTGAGAAGACAAAAATCAATGGATACAAACTTCTAATTATAGTATAAAAACAACTCAGCTCCTTTTCTGCACCAAGTTTAGGCTCTTTTTCTTTTATTACTATAGCTAATCTTTGTATAGCCTGTTATTATATTATTATAGCTAATCTTTGTATAGCTTGTCAATTATATATGATTTTGACCACTAAACTTTATGATTGTTAAGTTTTACCGTCTATTTTGATGCTTCTCAAATATTAGTCATATTAAATTGTTCCTATACGTTAAGATATGCTTCAGAGCTCCAATCATCTCTGCCTGCTACAGAAGTTGACCCATTTCAGCAATTTTTATCTTTGACAATTTAAGTATTTGGAAAATATACAACAGAATAAAGCTAAAAGGAAAACCTGAAAAGGAATGGAAAACATCTTTAACTTCCTGAATTATCACATTTACCATTGATTAGAAGTTGTTACTAAAGGTCAGTGGTCTAAAATTAAGTGCACACAACTAGATAATTATGTAATACTCAGATTAGAATGCTGAACATAACATGCATGCCCAATTCCCATATATTCCATGTGTCCCCTCTATCTCTCATACACATACAAGAGCACATCTATTCAACCTACTCCCTGACAGTCTTTCCGCTACCAATAACCTGATACTAAAGTAGTATATAAGAGATTATATAAGGTGAATAATCAACTTATGGTTAAATCAAGATAAACTGACTTCAGAACAAAGTCCAGAGCTTAACAAAACTGCTGTCTTTGAGTTATTCACACTGACCCTGACTTGATATCCTAGAAAAGGCTCATTTGATTTTATCCAATAATTTTAATCCAAAATCCTCAATAGTAATAACATTTACAAATTATTCAGTGACTAACAGAATTCTTTCCTAGGTACTAAGAGATACAAAGGAAAGATTAAATTCCTTTCTCAGCAAGCTTATAATCTACAATTTAACATGGGGGTGGAAGGAGGAGAAAAACAGCTCATAAAGACATATAAATGGTTAGATTTCCACGAAAGAAACAAGCACATGGGGGCAGCTTAAATTGTTTGAATAGGTTTGCCATATGTGGGGCTGATCTGAGACGACTTTATAACGAGAACATTTTTAAAGCAGAAAATATACAACCACTTTATTCTTACTTAGCCTGATGGAACCCACAAAGCAAAAACTAATTACAGAATACAACTATAGACATAGTCATGTCCTTACTTTGGAAGAAGATCAAAGACCTATTATTTAGTCAAACAAAATTACAGAATGCTGGGAATATTTAAAAAAAATGGGTCTTTGGTACAAGTGAAACAATTCTCAACTTGCTTATGTCACTTACCCTAATAATTCCAATTATCATGGCAGTAATTTAATTTTTAATACAAGATACATAATCCTAAAGAGTACTATCAGATTAACAAAATCATGAATCAAAAAAAGCACACAATCATTTCCTTGGTGTGAGTAATGTTATTGATAATGCACCTAACACAACAAAACTAGTTTCATATTCCAGCAATGATGAACCTGCCAATGTGTTTATATGTTTGTATAGATTTTAAATATATTCTACTAATGTATTTATAAGAGTTTTAGATTTTAACACTACCTCAAATTTTATAAACAAAGAAACAGGTCAGTAATATGACATTATTTGTGCAAAGTCACACAGGTAGTCAGGAGCAAAATTAAGACCCCTCAAGAACAAATCCTTTTTTTTTTTTTTAATATAATCAAGGAAAGAAATAGTTGCAACTCAGAAATAGATACAATTTTATTAGGAAGATTTCAACCTTTTAACCTCCAAACTAAATCTCAAACACTCAAATCATCAGCCTCAGCAAATGCAAAGAACCAATTCATAAAGTTAGGGAAATAAAGCTGTATGATTAAATTAAATCCTCTTTATAAGCTTTAAGGCATACATTCAGTTTTAGACCAAATTCTTACAGACTAAGAACACAGGTTTGAGGAATATATACAACCTTTTTATAGAAAAGACTATTTCCTAGAATTTGCCATGACATCACATCTATTTTTTTTCCACTGGCACCCTATTTTATTCAGTTTTTCATAGGACTGTCTAGCAATTCAAGCACACTACACGGATAGTATTAAAATAAAAAGTCTTATTTTGACTGCTTCAGGTGATATAACTAATCCCAACGGTGTATAAATGGGCAGCAAATGAGGTTCAGAGTATTTGTAAATGGGAAATATAAAAAGAAACAGTCAAAAGGCTGCTTAGATTTAGTTGTAAGAATAAAAGTTGGCTACTAACTCATATGAGATTTCATTGTCTCTCCAGTCCAAACTCATGTTTCTAATGAAACAACATGCTTTTAGTTCCACTGGTCTCAAAAGTCAGAGGATTCATTAAGCAACACCTAAAATCATTCATCACTCACCAAAACTCTTTTGGATAGGCAATGATGCTAAATAAATTAATTCCACCCTACCACTACCACAACAATCACAAGTTTGTACTTAGGAACAAAACTCAATAATAAAGCTCATTTATTTCCTTTGGAAGTGAGAATCCTTGCTTTGTTACACTGAACTCACCTTAAACTTCATACATCATTCTTAAATATAAGAAAATCTTAAATCACATCTTTGATTTACTCTGAGACAGCTCCTTATATGCCTTTTTGTTTTTTCCTCTCCCATAATATCAAAACTCAATGGCACTAGATGTATATTTAGGCCCCTTATTAAGTGCATGATATCCTCATGATCTGATCTGTAAATGGATTAACTAAAAGCTATGGACGATTATAAAATTTCATAACAATAAATATGTGATTTATTAGACCACCCATGCAGGATTGTTTCAGATTACTGAAGCTTGCTGCAATGGGGTGCATCACTGATGTGGCCTAGTAAATAAAAATGGCCTTGAGAACTCTATGGAGTTTTTAACTTGTCTACATGGTTTCCAGGTTAACATCCACCTTTGCACTAAAGAAACAGCACTCATTACATTAGTTTATGAACTCTTTGAAGATAACAGCAAAATATTTCACTATGGTTAGTCTTATTAGCTGAAAAAAAATGTTTCCCACATTTTATTAAAAAATATTTTTCTTGCTTCTGAATTTGTATTTGTCTTCAAAAATATTCCACCTCATTTTATTAATATGACCAACCAAATTAATTAACAATATCTTGTCATAGGCCACTTATTTCTGATTAAAAAGGTATTAAAAGCTACCATATTTTAGGCATACTGACTCATTAATCATTATAGTATCATACTAAAATGGGCAAGTATCATTTCCAAAGTAAGTGGGTCACTTATTTTAAAACATAAGGAAAGGGAACTAGCATTTGTTAAAGTATCTCCTACACTAGATTTAAGTCCATTATTTTTAAATCCTCACAACCCTGAGAGATTGGTATAATATACCCATTTCATAGCTGTGAACTTGTCTACAACCCCCATGTCTGTTGACAACAGACAGAATCTGTTGATTCTGGTGCTATTAAATGATCCAGTTATAATCCCCATCGTTGTTTATCTAGCTAAAAAAATCTAAGCCCAACCTTCTTATAATAACTGTCTGGAACACATGCCAAGTACCATGCTTTTTGGGAAAAAAAAAAAGTGGTGGGGGCTGGCTCATGAAACAGAGGGGAGGCACCAAGTGAAATAAAAGTAAACATCATGAAGTCCAAGTACTTCCCTCACTGAAGTGCTCTTCAAGCCTATTAAGAACCTTCTTTCTCTTACTTACTTCACAAATACCCTTCTCTGCATGCCAGTAGCCATATGAATTAATATCCAGCTTTGGAAAACAGAAACACCATTTAACAAAACTCAAAGGAATAGTTATTGAAAACTGTTTATTGGTTTTTTTTGAAATCTGTTTATTGTTAAAGACAAATGGCTCTATGACATACCTCAGTAGCCCCTGAAGACACTGTGTTAACAAATATCCCTCAACAATCCAGAGTCATTAAAATATATTAGTCTTTCTAAGATACTTTACAATAAGAATGGTTCAGATGAAATGTTTTCACAAAGAAGGTAAGCATCTATTATCTGGAAAATATACTAATCGAATATCTAATGATAACAAACTTATTTTATCTAGAAACCCTCAAGAAGTATACATGTATCATTTTATATTTTCAAAACAGGATACAGCAGTGTGAAATCAAACATTACTAATTTAGAGGAAAAACAGCATTAGATATCCCAAAAGATATAAAGTTCTTAATTTCAGCAAAACTGTGGGCCCTGTATTAACACAAAAACTGCCATAAACTACACTCCTTTCAAAGTTAAAACATATTTCAAAATAGTCTTCTACATACAGCCTTTACTACCTCAAAAATGCAGGTAAAATATTTGTTGTTCCGATATACTTTCCTTCTCTCTTCCCTTATCGCTGGTACCATAACACTTAAGACTTCTCATTTTAACTTGAAGAAAGATACCATCCCATTTAATATGACAAGTGGAACAAATTTACACTGAAGATTTTCATCATGTCTTTAGGAGTTCTGGTGCTCTCAATACCTGACTGCATACAGGTTGAATCTTTAAGAAATGTTACAGCTTCTGTGCTCAGACACAGTTTCTCCAACATCTGAAACAAGGTCTCCCACAATCATAAGCACTGCAGCAGGTCATTAACACGTGTGACCCTCCACACATCAAAATTCTAAAACATTGAAGTAACTTATTTGCTCCGTTACCTTGATTCGGGGTGGGGTAGCCAAAAGAGGCCCAGTTCCACACAAAGAATGAACACAGCAGCCCGTGAAACAAGTAGTTTAGTTGAAAGGGAACCAAGTAACAGTAAGTCAGGCCTGGTCAAACAGAGAAACTAAAGCTGGCAACTGAGAAGCATAACCCATTTTGGCCTAGATTTGTTTGTAATGACAGTGTGACCCAGATACTACATATTTGGCTAATATTTAGAAATCTGAAAACTGAAAGAAATGAAATACATGGTCAGCTGGTTAAACATTTTAGTAAAAAAAAAAAACTTTAGTCAAAATGATAGGTGTTTAAAATATATATTTAGCATTTTCTACACAAAGATTTTTAAAACTTTAAAAATAGATATTTTTGTTTTGTAAGGATAACACTACCTATTCCAGAGCTCATGGAAGAAAAATCCCTTGAAGAGCAGAAGAAGAATATACATTTTTTTTTCAAAGTAAAGCTTACTGAAGAAACCTTGTTTATCTAAGTTTGTTCCATTTGTGAAGTATACCATTTATTCTACAAAACTGTCTATGAAGTGACAAGAAAATTTTTGAAAAAAAGTCCTCAGTAGCTATAAAAGTTCTGCCGCTGAAGGTGCTGGAATAGGAGACAGAACACACGCGCCACAGACCCACCTCATCCTGCCCTGTATTGAAGGGGAAAGGTGGTGGGGCTTCACAGGGGTGCTTCTAAAGTTCCAGAACTTCTTAATGCACCTGTAGTGAACCACACTGAGGGCTCACCCAGGCTTCTCTTGCTTCCCCCTTCCTAATGATCTATGATTTGATTTAGGATCCAAGTCTCGCCTACTATTTAGTTCAGTGCACATTAAGGGCAAGTTGACTGACCCTGAGCTAGAAGCCTAGACCACAATGAGTCTAATCCGTTATTATGGTAAGCCCATTCCCCCTTGCCAATGATTAGTTTAGGAATTTTAGAATTAGACAAATTTAGGTCAATGAGAAGCAAGCAGGGGTGAAGGTAAAGGGTAACTGCTTAGGGGAAAGAAAAAAAGCTTTATTACCCTTGAAAGTGAAGTTCTCTTCTCTCTGTGGATCTGAAAGAAGAAACACATAATCCTCACTGCAACTGGCAGTTGTTCTCTAACTACAACACTGGGAGGAAGGCAATACTGTGTAGACAAAGTGGAACAGAAAGACAAACTGAGTCCTTGAAGAAATCACAGAGCCACTGGCTTAACTAACAACGTATGTATGTCTTACTTAAGGTGCCTTCTTACATGAGGTAATTAATATTCTTTTTATTTAAGCCAAAATCAGATGAATCTGGAAGCTAATTAGCTTTTAGAAAACAAACTCCAAGTTCTAAATAATTTCAGGAAATTATAAAATCTATTTTTACCTATTCCTGGCTTTAAAGAAAAAAAGTGCTAGATATGACTTTTGTGTATTTTCTTAATTGCCTACAATGATCGTGTATTATACATGTTATTGGGAGGGTGGTATTCAAACACTCAACTGTTGAGTGTACCAAACAATCGGGCCTCTTTTTGATCATTAATATAAAAGTCAAATATGCTTTTATGGGTCCATCATCTACTCAGATCGCTATAGTGTGATTTCTGATGTCATGTGTCTCTTATTTTTGCTGTACTTCACTCTTAACTGTTTAAGAGAGAACCACTAGACTTTCTCTACTTCACTGGCTCCCTATACCCTATACACTCCCATTCCACTCTGAGTTCCCAGTTATCCATAATCAGATAGTTGAACCTGTTACAAATACGTTCTGAGCATACAAAATTATTCTGGGGACAGTGAATTTATCTTTGAACTTAGTTTAAACTAAAAATATCACCTAGATAATTAGTTTTGTACTTCTTATAAAAAGTATCTTCTCTCCTCTTTCTTTTCTTCCTCTTCTTCTTTCCTTCCTTATTTTGACATTTACTTTGCCTAGGAATCATTTGATCTTTTACTTATATATAGAAAACCTCCATAAAGCAGAGGATTTAAAACAGAGACCTGTGGACCAAATATATTCCACAGGCATATTTTGCACGGTAGTGCTAAAGTATTTTTAAAACATCTGAATTAGTTACCAACTAATTTGCATAAAGATATGTATTTTAGGATCTTGCTGAAAAACTGAAAAACTTGGCAACAATCAGCGTGAATACTTACACGGCCACAATCAAGTGGAATAGAATACTAGCTGTCCCCTGCCCCACTAAGATGAGCACAGACTTTCTATAAGTCCAGTCTCCATATATTTAGGCCCTAAATGGCCTAATTCTTCATAGTCAAAAGTCCTTATAGGTATTTGATTACACCACCTCAATACAACAGCTAATAACGGCCACAATTATACAAAAGAAACTGTTAGTTAAGAAAATAAAGCAGTTCTTAAGGCATTCAGGGAAATATGTTTCTAAAACTTTGTCTTCTTGAATCTTCTAATTTAATTAGGAGTTTATTTCTAAAACTAATGATCCAGCAATAACTTTTATCATAATAAAGGAAAAAGTGTGTCTTAATAGAATGTTACTTGAAACAGAATGGTTTAAATTCCTCATCTGAGTTTCAACCAATTGACAAAGAATAAGAGAATCCTAAATTGTCAGTCAACTTTCAAATCTGATCTGATTAAAGAATGGTATAAACTAAGTAACATGCTTTATTTGTGCACACACACCATGTATATACAAAATTACTTACACGCTTTGCCATATAAATTAAGATGCCAAATTCTCTTTTGAAACCAAGCTCTTCTTAATGGAATTAAATAAACAACAGGAATTAGCTCAACTCACAAATTATTTAAGGAATAATGCTTTCTAAATTATATAATATAATCACTTCCTAACATTTAAGCATAAGTTATTGAAAGGATTTTAGAGATGATCCTGCACTCAAACTCTACAGATTAATCAATAAATAATACAGGTTTTGTATCTCTGTCAAATCCGTAGGCCTTCTCTATCTCAAAAATGTCAAATCCATCACCTTCTCTCCAGCTCAACAGCTGTATCCATCATCTCCAACCTCTTGTGCAGAAATAGCTTGTAACAACAGGCTTCTACATTCACTGCAGTCAGATTCATGCTTTCTGAATGAAAATTTAATCATTTCATGCCTCTGCTTAAGATCCTTTCAAGGCTTCCCAGCAGCCTCTAGGATAAAGGCTAAAATCCTGAACAAGATCACATCATCTCTTTCCTGCACTCTTTCCCATCTTTATTCCTCCTTCTTCTCAATGCTCAGCTAACACTGGAATCCTTTCAGTTCTTTTGCTTTTGCAGACACTACTTCTGCTACCTGTAATGCTCTTTGACTCATGCTGGTTCTTTGCATCTCAGCCAAAAAGTTATTTCTCTTGTCCTTGCCTGATTGACCATCAACACTTACCCCATTCCAGGCAGTTCTGTTTGCCCTTGATGTGCTCTCATATGACCCTATAAACTCTCCCTTAATGTTCATGTACTTGTAATTACTTGTTTAGTTTCACTCTTTTCCAAAGTTTTTGGTTTCATGAGCACACAGATCTTAGTTACTGTCTCACAATATAATTTAACATAATGCCTGACATACAAAAATCGCATTTAATACTTGTTGAATAATGAATCTCTTGAAATTGGAAGTTAATTGATAACTTGTTGAAAAGGCAGCATATTACAGTAGACAGTACAAAACTGACTCCACTTCTTTTGTCCTGTTCTCACGTTCAGCGCTTCCCACACAATCCATAACACTGTCATATGTCCAATTCTTTCAAATATTCTCCTTGAAATTTTATTCTAATATCTAATCACTACTATTGTCCAAAAGTTCTTCCTTTATCTCCATTCTTTCAATTGTCTGTTATATTTAATATGATATTTAATTTGTGTCTTTGTAGATATTGTTTAAAGCCAAATCAATATTCTCTTCAATCTGACCTTTAAGAGCAAAACAGGTCATGGGCTTTCACTTATTTTTATACAAGCCGTACTGGTTTTCTAGGACTTGCTCACCTGGTGACCAAAACTATGTACTGACAATATGACAGGCTGGTGGCACTGGTGACTGCTAAGACTGGGACAAACAATAGCTGACTCAAACAGAATCAAACTTTTGACAATTAGTACCAAGAACAATTCTTTGCTCTCTTGAGCAAAGAAAGTATAGTATCTCTATGCCCTTCTTATAAATGACCACTGGAAAATGATATATCTCTTCAGACTTCTTTGTCTGATTCAGTTTGTTAATCCCTATGCAAAGGATTTATTATACATTAGGTCATAAACAAATTCTGGAAGATGACCTAAAAAGACTGCTTAGGAAAAGCCACAAGACTTTCCTGAAAAATGGAAGGCAGAATAGAATGTAGAACTATGGCAAATAAGGACAGCCAATTTGTTTAAACTTTTCTACCAAACAGCAGTTCATTATGCTATGAACAGCCCATATAGACAGTTTATAAAGAATTTTGCATGAAATGCTCAGAAGACTTATAAATTATATGATCATTATAAACTTTATTCATATTATCAATATGCCTTGATAGAACTGGTAAGACTTTAAATTATTACTTGTCATTAAAAACATACTTTTAAGTACTATCATCACAAAACATATGTATATTAATTAAACATGAAAACATGGAAAAAGGGTAGGAGAGGAATAACTAAGTTTCCAGCTCTATGCTGTGTACTTCCAAACAAATCATCTCATTTAACTGCTAAATTATCATGTGATGTTAACATGTACAGCTGAGAAAATAGTAAATTCTAGTATAAAGTCAGCTTATAATCCTATGTGCCTGACCATGTGAAATGTGGAATGGCAAACAGCTAAATTCAGAAAAAAATTCTGTTCCCCTGTTATAGAGTCTAAGTTTCCAAAGTTGGCTACAACGATATATCCCATCCCATTTGCTCTTTTATAGGGTGATTTCCTCCACAAAGATATAAAACCTATCGCCCCTCTCCTTGATCTGGGCTAGTCTTGTGACCTATTTTGACCAACAGAATGGGTGGAAGTGATTCTGGGGAACTCCAGAATCTCAGCCTTTACTCTTTAGAACATTCCTTCTTAAAATCCAGCTATCTTATTGTGAGGAAACCCAATTAACATCACAGAGAAGCATCCTTAAGGAGAGCTACAGACTAGGGGCCAACAACCAGCATCCATCGCCAGTCAAGGGAGGGGGCCATTTCAGACTACCCTGCCTTCCCAGAATCCCAACAAAGACCATACAAGGCAGAAGATTCACCCAATCAACCTTTAAAATGATGAGAAATAATAAATAACTGGTGTTTAAGCTGCTAAACCTTGGGGTGGTTTGTTATGCAGCAACTGGTAAGTGAAATACTATTCTCCTTAGAAATGTATTTCAACACCACCAGTGTCAGCACTTAAATGGCCAATAAAAACCAAAAACATTTGGTTCCTGTGACTAATGAAATAGAATTGTGAAAAGCAATGGTAAAGCCCAAGTTTTAAGAATTACTAAGGGTTACATTTAGTTTAAAAAAAAAAAAAAAAACCAATGTGGTTCAGTGCTTAAAATCACAATGTGTGATAAAATCACAATGACTATTTACAAAGTTAACACTGACTAAATCACTAAGTCTTAAAATAAGAAAATAAGATGGCATCACTTTAAGTTAAAGAAAAGAAAGGTAATTAGGCAACAGAGTGTGGTTATATAAAAGCAATAATCCAGATCAGGTTTATTAGCCTCTGTATTATAGATTACCATCATATGAAGAACAGCATACAATAATATTTTATCTTATTCAGAAACTTCTTCAAAGAAGAACTAAAGTATTAACATACTGGAGAAGCTGCAAAATATCGAATATTCATAAATATTTCCAGTGGACAGAAGTCCGGACAATCTTACATTAAATTTCTATTATATAAAAGTATTGTTATACCATGAAATATGCTGAATATAGACAAATTTCAAGAAATTCTTTTAGATAACTTCCAAGGATATCAACTGCTAATTTTTACAAAAAATAAGAATGTAGTTGATTTATGAAAAACAACCATCATCTCCAGTGGTGTCATTGTCAAAGAGATTATTAGTATAGACAACTGCTCTGATTCAATATAACACTGAGTCTCTTATGATTTAAACAGCAGAGACAAAATAATCTGGCATGATTCCTACTCTGGCGCTATAATAAAAGGCAGAAAAATGGAGTTTCACATAAGTATTTAATATAATTTTATCATCCTTAGAAAATAAAGAATTCTAAAATATCATGCAAAGAATTTAAAAAGTCTCATATTTTACTAGACTAACTCCATGTCATTTAATCTACTAAAATGGTTTCTGAAAAACTAGAAGAAATTCAATGATTTACTCAATTTTAAAACTCAATTTGATTTTGAGGCAGACACTATGAAAGATACTATACCCAAAAAAGAAAAATGTCTTTTGCTAAAAGAAACTCCCAAGACAACTTTACCATAAGGGTAAGGTGTAATGATTTATAACTATTATATATCGTTTCAGTTGCTACTAGAGAATATACATTTAAATCAGATTCTTCATTTTCTTAGATTGATCCCAGATATTCAGCTAACACTAAGGTTGCAACAATGTCGAAGCCCTTGCACATTCACACAAAGTTACTCTTTGGCTGCAAAGGATCCTTTTAAAAGAGAGAAAGTGAATATAATGGGGGAGAAAGGAACTGGGGAGGAAGAAAAAGCCGCTTTTGTGCCATATGAATTATTTATTCAGTCAAGCAATGAACTCACTATTTCTAATTCTAACAATCTATCAGGGAACTGTAAAGAGTGAACTCAAAGACTTAATAAGGTTTAAAAACTATCACTACTTAGCAAACTTAATTTTTTCTACCTAAAAACATTTTTAACTTTATAAATTATGTTTTTACAGAGTAATTTATATTTCTAATTTATAAGGTTTATAAATCAAATGAGAAGTGTCAATTTTTAAAAGAGACAAAAATCAGCTAATAACTTTCATCACAAGACATTAAGAATTAATAAACTTTTTTATTCTTAATTTAGGAAGCTAATTACAAAATTCTTAATTTAGGAAGCTAATTACAAAATTCTCATCTATTAACCTTTTTATTATTACTTCTATTTGTATCTGCTTAATAATTATCTGAAACTGGTTTAAGGAAACCTTGCTCTGGTGGTGATAATGCCATTGTCATTTATAGAAATCTCTGGAAGTTACTCTGGTTCTTGAGAAGGATAGCCAAGCTAGAGTTGGATCTCCCTCACAACCATTAATGATGTTTGGTTGCCTAAATTATTAATAGAGATTAAGTCTTTGACTAAAGGCATAGATCAAGTACTTGCTTCCTGAAAAGAGAAATAATTAGGTTTAATCTATACCTGTCACCCTTTCCTATGTATTCGAGATGATGCAGAAAGAATCCCCTATCTCATCACAAAACAAATTACTCTAGAAATATAAAAATACTTTGCTTTTTGTGTGAATGTCTGAATCTTTAACAATCTCCCTCTCTTTTTTTGGCTTGGATTAAGGCATTTTGTAACCTATAACCCACATAACCCACACATAGAACACAACTTGTTTTGAAAAGTTACATACAAATCTTATACTTTTGTTTTCTATTTAGAATTGTTTGAAAATCCCTAACTCTCAACAGAAGTGTCTATAATTCAACTGGACTGTATTCTTCTTCAGATAAAATACCTGAATAGTAAACCAAATGTCTCATCCATTTGGCCTAGCTCCCTCCCTGGTCCAGGTACATCTGATTCACTGAGCTTCTGTTTTCCTTTCAGACAAATCACCTGGTCAGATGTCAGCATTGATCCTTGTTTAAATTCATTTTTTTTCTTTCAAAGAATGAGAATCAGAGCTGGGAGAGTACTTAGAATTCATCTAGGTTTACGGTGTGGAAACTGAGGCCCAAATGAGCAACGTTATTAATCAGAAACCTACAATTGGTATTTGGCATAGCAGAGATTAGAAACCATGTTTCCAGACACCATCTGGTACTCTCTGCTACATGTCTTCACCAACTTCCCAAAAGGATCCTGGAATTCATACTGAAGAGTATCACCTGGTAAAGACTTTTGGAAAGCACTTTAGCAATATGTACCGTGAGGCTTAAAAGCGTTTGCCCAGTAATTCCACTCCCGGGACTCTATCTTAAGATAAATTGTCAGATAAGTTTTATATACAAATATTCATGTCAGGTATTTATAAGAACATTTAAGGAAACATATATCCAATAATAAGAGAGAGTATATCCACTAAAAGAACTATAATGGAGCAATTTGAAATGTTTATTAAAATTTTATAGTACTGTTATAAAAGGCACTTTCCCATGTTAAGTGGTGCTGTGTGTTTGGGGAAAGGGAAAACTTAAAAAACTTATGAATGTATACAATACAAATGTTCTCAATCAGAACCTTCCAGGGCGCCTGTGTGGCTCAGTCGGTTAAGTACCTGCCTTCAGGTCTGGTCATGATCCCAGTGTTCTGGGATTGAGCCCTGAGTCCAGCTCTCTCTTCAGCAGGGAGTCTGCTTGTCCCTATCCCTCTACCCCTTGTCCCGATCATGTTCTGTCTCTCGCTCTCTCTCAAGTAACTAAATGAAATCTTGGAAAAAATCCTTAGCTCTTCACTGAGTGACATTCATTCAATTACATTAAGATGGACAGAAATAAGAGAGGAATCTTATTTTCAACAAGAAGATATTATAAGGGAGAGAAAATGATCTTTCTCTATGAAATACATTTGCCTTATGTTTTTAATTGGCAGTGTGCAATTCATTTTCTTTCCCTAGTGCTTTAATAGGGAACAAAAACTTGCAGTGATAATCACTTTAGACTGGAAATAAAATGAATTTCCTAAACCCCAAATAAAACATCAAGACTCTCCTTATCTAAAGCTGAACTGCATTTTCCTTAGAAAAATGAATCTTGGAACACTGAAAAAATAAAAATAAAATAAAATAAAATTAATTGGAATAAATATTTTCTAAGTGATTTGAGAAATGTTTTTAAAGTTAGTAAAGCACTATTAGCTATTAAAGCGCTAAATACCGAAACTTCTAATGATCCTCAATAGAGGCTTTTCAAAAATCTCACTCTAAAAAGTCTGTAAATTTTGTCTAATCTAACCCCAACTATTTGAGGGAAAAAAATGTACATTTATTCATATACAGGTATCAGGCCTGACCCCACTGGAAAACAAAGCCAAACAAAACTGAACCACAAAAAAAAAAAAAAAAAGCTGGTGTTCACCAAAAACTAAATGTGTTCACTTAGATAATTTGAAAGTTACATAGAAAGGGTGTGCAGTACTAAGGGAACAATCCATGTGATTAATGTTTTCATTATGTTCATGTAAGAAACCTCTTATTTTTAGCCATAATTTTGCATACTGAAAACCAATAATCAGAAAAGTAATTTTGTC
>CM053611.1:114008353-114055484 GCA_028646535.1 Procyon lotor
AACTAAATGTGTTCACTTAGATAATTTGAAAGTTACATAGAAAGGGTGTGCAGTACTAAGGGAACAATCCATGTGATTAATGTTTTCATTATGTTCATGTAAGAAACCTCTTATTTTTAGCCATAATTTTGCATACTGAAAACCAATAATCAGAAAAGTAATTTTGTCACATTATTTATTAAAAATGTTCTCAAATACAAAAAAAAATTTTTTTTTGAATATTTGTAGGGGCTGAACTAGCAAAGGCATAGTCTGAGGAGAGAAAAATATTTTGTATATCTATCACCTACCAGGCAGAAAAAAAGTGCAAAGGATATTCATATTTAAGACTCAAAGATCTGATAACAGATTTATTTATTCTGTAACCTATAGTGAAAGAAGACCTGATAATTGCCATTATTGAACATGCATGACAAGTGGCAGAAATAGGATACAAATGGGACTCCTGTGAAAGTTGACAAGATTCATTAAGCTTATAAAAGCTTTTTATAACCAGATAAAAAGACAGTGAAAAATGTTTATATTTTTCTAAGAGGATTTTTTCTTTTAGTTATTATTCCATTACTTTCTTCAGTAAGTGGTTTGATCTTGACTCATCAATACATACTAGATTAAAAACATTCAAATGCCTTATCCACCTCAAAAAGAGAAAAGAAGATATACAAAAGTTCCATTTATTTATTTTTTGTCAAAAGAAACAGTATTACTCTCAGACCCGTTTAAGATAAATTGTTAAGGACAACTGGTAAAATATCTCAAAAAGGCACTGTTCCATTCAAATTTTAAGTAATAAACTCCCATCATTCTACCTTTATTTTGTCTAAGCTTTCCATGTATCAACAAATCTTATACTCTCTTGCTATTAAGTCTCCCTATTAGGATTCTGAAATCTAGTTGGTAAAAATAACACTGAAGTAGATCAAACACCCAAGTTGGCAAGAAATTTCTGGTAATTCCCATTTGTAGGAAGGTCAGAGTCTCTCACACAAGTCACCCAACACTTTTTGTTCTGAAAGAAAGTGGATGAGGTACAGTGAACAAACTGTAAAGTAGTAGCTCTTCTGTCACAGGGTCCCCTATAAACTCCTCACATTTTAACAACAACCATTCACGCTTTTTTGGGGGGGGGCCATTCACGATTTTAACCAACTAAACCCCATGAGGAAATTGTAGCTTTCAACTCAGACTAACTCTGTGTTCTACACCAAATCACATAACTGAGTTGCTAAGTTCCTTTCCAAAAAATAACTAGACCTAATGAATTTAAGTCCCTTTCCAAAGTAAAAATCTTTATTTCATTTCTCTCAGTCTTTTTCAAATCCTTCTCAAAAGTGATAAGGCACTTAGAGTAAAAGAGAAGTCTCACCTTTCTCTGACAGTCTGCATTTCCCAGCATTTCAAAACCTTCCTCAAGATCTAGAGAAGCTGATTTCCCTGTTTACATGATGACTCCTATGAATGAATGAGGTCTCTGCTAACAACCTTCTTTTGGTCACTTTCCTCTTAGACTACTAGTTCCTACGGTCTTCTGCTTAGTCAAGATGAGTGCCAAAATGCCTAACAGGTTTTCTTGCCCATAAAAAGTGTTAAGATATTGTTTTACTTCGCCTTTATACATTTTTGGGGAACATCAAGTCTTCTGGAAAGTCATTTTGTACAGCTGGACAACTTAAAGCACACGAGGTCCACATCTACCATATTAGCTAAAGAATGTGACAAACTTAGAGAAAAAAATTAGTTTTAGGTTATCACTCTACTTTCCTATAACTTAAACAATTCTAAAGGTGAAATTAATATTTCTAATTAAAATAGCTTTAATGGAACTTACTCTGTTTTATAATACAAAGCTCTAAAATTGTTTTCATTTATCACAATGTATGCTTTAATCTTTAGAAACAAATTTATAGGTAAATAGAGTGACTTCAGAGCTCTGTAAATGAAAAGACCGGTCCACAAAAATGCCTAAATGGTTTAGTGAAATGCCTATGGATTTGTACAGTTAGCAATCTGGGCTTAACCACCTTCACAACTCACTTCCCCCTCCCTCAAATTATTAAAATCAAAACAAGTTCTAATAGAAAACATCTTCTCCTAGTCAAATCTAGGCAAATCTTTAAATACTTTGACATTCTATGTTCTAAAATATCAAAACTATTGGACATGCAATTCAATTCAAAACTACTAATCCATGTAATTCAATTACATTTCATTAATGTAAATTTCAGCATTTCTTTATTAAACCTGTAAAAAGCCATAAGCTTTAATCACTAAACATTGATTCAGCAAAACAACCCAAAAAATGAATTAGCTAAGTTCTCAATCATTTTATGACTCCAGCTCAGTGTGTTCAAAATAACCCTGAACAAGCTGAAATGTCCAATTTGGCAAGAAATTTCCTATCATCCTCATCTACAAGGAGGTAAGGGTCTTTTCACCCAAGGCACTGAATAGAGCTTTTCTTCTGAAACAAAATGTCTGAGGTGCAGTGAACAAACTGTAAAGGTAACTAGTTCTTTTGTAATATGGTCTCCTACAACCCTCTTAATATTTGAACAATTAATGACTGCTCACAGCTTCTAATCAATTATAACCAGTGAGATGTAGTAGTGTCTGCTACTAAAAGTCATGTGAGCCTGAGCATTTTCCTAATTTTCAAACAGATTATCAGAACCTAAATGACAAAGTTTAAAAGAGTAAGATCCAAGAATTTTCAGTTTTTACTATTAGAAAGTTAAAGTACGAATATTTACTTAAGTATATTTATGTTTAAGTATTTTATACTTTAGAGTTGACAAGTTGGCATTTATAAATTTATACAGAAAAACATAAAAATAATATTTTAATATATACTATACACATGAACACATGAAAAACCTCATATGGTATTAACTCCTGTGAGACAACTAATCTAGTTGACTGACAATGGAAAAGTGAGATACTCCTAAATACAGTGCCTTGATTTAATTTGTCAGTTAGTGTGCCTATAACAGAGCACTTGGATCAAATGAGAACCACAAGTTCCAGTAACCCACCTAGTCTGTTTTTATTAAAGTATGGAAATCAACAAGGCCCAGAGAGGCTGCAGGGAAAAATATGTAGAAGACAGCAAGTCCACCTACACTTGCACTTTCTCCTCAGAAAGGACTATCACCCCGTCCCCCAATAAATCTCTATAACAGAAAAAAAAAATAAACATAGGGATTACGCCAAGTTGACCCAAGCTTTGTTCTCCTCCTCAAGGCATGTTCAGTAAAAAGATCTAAACACACATCTAATTTGACAAGCATTTAAGTTTGCAAAGAAGGAGGTAAAAGTGAAATCATACTTGGGGCATTCATAGGTTTTGTGTCAAAGGTCACTCAGCAGTATTTCAGTGACTACTTAACTAAGATCTGAAGTGGGCATAGAGAACCACAAAATCACAGTGCATCTACTCTAGAAGGCACCTTGGAAATCATCTCTTCCAACCTTTCATTATATAAGCATATTTTATAACATTTGATTAACTCTAAAATTCCTAAGAGCTATTCAGAGGGTGATACTTATTTGTGGGAAAGACACACACACACACACACACGCACGCGTGCACGAAAGGATAAGTGGGCATAACTATGCAACTGCAAAATGAAAAATTCTATAATTCAAAGTCTATGCTTTAAACTGATATAAATAATTAAATTTTAGGTTTAATATGCTCTTATAATAAATTACTGGATTTTCATATTTTTCTGAAGGAAAATATTCAGGACAAATTACAATGCTATCAAAATATATGAAAAGAAATTAGAGCCTTTTAAAACAAACAAAATATGAGACTGAATAATCTTTTTAAAATGAACCAGAGTAATCTTTTTAAAATGAACCAAAATTGATTGCTCAGGTTATTGAAACATTCTGAAAATGTTCAACTTAAAATGTTAACTATAATTTAGTGCTAAAATAAATTTTACTTTTTTCTCTGCCACAAGGGTAATATAGAAAGAAAGCTCTCAAGAGCTTCTTGAAACAAAAGCATTCAAAAAGAGACTTGGGGGAGGGGGAGGGTAAAGGGTCAGCAAGGGAACTGAGAATGAATGACAATGCACCCGGGCAGTTGCTGAAGATTTATAAGAGCAAGTGCATTTTATTTTTACCATCCTTGAGATGTGTACTCAACAGTTACCAAACAAAAAAAGGTAACCCATGCTGCTGGGAACTCAAACAAAATTATGCTCTATCCCTACATTAAGAAAAGTGTGGAAGGTTTTTTTGCAGGGGAGAAATGTAACATTTAGAATTCAATCTTAAGTGTGGCTACAATACCAGGAAAAGTTTTAAACATTCATATTTACATTCTGAGTACTTTTGAAGTTTTCCAACAAGATTATCCAAATGACATTCATCCATTCTACTATCTTTTCTCATTTACACATCTCCATATAATAACTTCACTTGTTGAAGACTGTTATCTTCCTCTGTTGAAACTTCTATCATATTGTTAGAATCTTCCAACATCTATATATATATACCCATAGAATTTCCATAGTAAACATGTACTCCATTCCGCTCCTAAGACCTGACCATTAGTTGTCACCCAGAACTCCACCTCAACAAACGATAATTTCTAACCTGTTACTCTCTGACCGGACTTCCTCTTCTTCCATATCACTCATGCCTTCATTTCTACTACATCACATAGAGATCTCATGTCCTAGAATCCCTCAGTTTTTTACCAGGTCCCTCTCCTAGGCTCACACCCTTCCCAACTAGCTCTGCTACCAAATAGCATAAATTACTTAACCTCTCCTTATCCAGTTTCCACATCTGTAAAATGGAAATAATGTATGTCATCTTCATTCATTTATTCAACAGGTATTTGATCCCATTTTGCATGTCAGGCACTGAGAATACAGACAGAAAACAAAACAGACTCCCTTCCTTCATGGAATTTATATTCTAGGACTGAGGTTTTACCAGGCTGGTTGTCAGGATCAAATGAGTTAATATTTATGAAGAATAATGCACAGCACGCAATATGCAGCATTTGTCACAGCTAATCATCTAACCTGTTCTTTAACTTCAACCCCTTAATTTTCCTAGGCTCATAACTTGTCACTGTACCACTCTGGTAAAATCTCAATCCTAGACTAATGTTACATCCTAATCTCCCATCACTTACTTCATCTACCGAGGGCATCTAAGGGAATCACAACTTTATCACTGTGTTCCATTAAAAATGCATAGTTTCTAGTCTCAACTGGATCCACAGGTTGGCTCACTGATTATTTCAATTGTTTCTGGTTAGCTTCTTCTCTCCTTTATGGGGCTTCTTTCTCTCTGCTGGTCTCTAAAACACTGATGCTCCCCAAGATCCTGTCTTCTGCCTTCTTTTATTTCTTCTCAGCCCATATACCCTCCATATATGGCCCCACAGTTTCCAACCCAGGGCCCCCAGTCACATCCCACAGCACCAGATTCAAAAGGTCAATTACCTGGTTAGACCACCCACACTGGTTATCTCACTACCATCTCAAACTCAAAATATCCAAAACTGATTTCCTTAGTTTCTACATTGACCCCTATTCATGTATTTTCTCCCTGTTTGGTGTCATCCCCATCCATGCAGTTGCCCCAGCTAGAAACTCTGGATTTAACCTTGTCCACTTCTCCCTCACTGGCCATTTCCAAGTATCAAGTCCTAATGAATTTATGATTTATTAACAACAAAAGTAAAGAGTCTGAAATCTGTTCCCCTTTCTCCACTTCTATTATCACAGCCCTAGTTTGAGCCTCCATCAGACCTTGTCAAGCCAACTACCTCACAAATGCCTTCCCTGTCTCCAATCTTTTCCCCTTAAAATGTGCCATTCAAAACAGCTACCAGAGTATTCTATTTAAACCTAAATATGATCAAACCAGGTCCCTGCTTAAAAGTCTTTCTAAAGCCTAGAAAGAGAGATAAGTTCAAGCTCATAAATATGGCATTAAAAACTCTCCAGGATTTGGTTCCATGCTCCTCCATCATTCTCTGTCCCTTATTTATACTCCTACAACACATATATGCTTGTACTTTCAGAATAAATCATACTATTTCTTACCAATGTGACTTTGCTTCTGTTCTCCCCCAGCTGGTCCTCTAATCCCATTCCTCCACTTCCTTCATTTCAATTTTCTCTCTCTCTGATCCTTTAATATTCAGTTCAGACATTAACTTTTCCAGCAATGCTTTAATTGGCCATTCTTTCCATTTCTCTATGTAATAGGGGCTGCACTGTACTACAAATATCTGTTTTAGTGATTTAATCCATCATTTCCAAGTTCTGTAAGTGCAGATCCCCAGTTTTATCCATCATTGTATCCCTAGCAATTAGTATAGTGATAGCAGAGTAGGCAATATTTGTTACATTACACAACCTTATCTCATACCAAGAATAAGTATCAAGTAACAAATTGTAAAGTTACATAAAAATGAAAATGATAAGTTAGGTGACTTAAATTTATCTTTTCTGAATGTCAAGTGCTATGTTATCAGTGGGTCTTCAAGATTAGCTGCAGATCCATTCAACAAAAGCTAGACTTTTAAATCGCTATAATTTATGCTCCAAATGGTTTCAAGTCTGTACTAACATAATAAGTTAATAATTTATAAAATGTATTCTAAGTGCTTTGACATCTGAAAGAAAGACATCTTGTGCCAAAAGCAGGATGTACTTGGTAGAGGAAGAATGTAAGAACATGGAGACTTGAAGCCACAGATTAAACAATGTACTCATCCTAGAGAACTCATCTGACCCAATTTTTAAAGGCAAAAATTAATACAAATTCCTATACTCCTTACATTAACACGTACAAATAAATTATGGAGTAACACAGCAAGTGTGCATTATAAAAATTATAATCAAGAGATGCTTCTCACTTTCTGAGAAACATTTTATGAAAGTTATTGTCCAAATTCTTGAAGGCTATTTCACGTAGTAACATGTATAACATACTCTCCCCTGCTGTGCTTAGATGGATTAATCTAAAATAATTGAAAATATCATATGATATTTGCCTTTCTAGTACAGAAGCAAGCAAAACAAATACTGATGCAGATGGGACATTGTTATAATCACTCAGAATTCTTTGTGAGCATCTCAAATTACCTAATGGTCAGAGCTATAAACTGCTGTACATTCATATGTGTTCTTAAAAAATAAATGCATTAATCTCAGGAAACAAACTGAGGGTTGCTGGAGAGGAGTGGGTGGGAGGGATGGGATGACTGGGTGATGGGCACTGTGGAGGGTATGTGCTATGGTGAGTGCTGTGAATTGTGTAAGACTGATGATTCACAGACCTGCACTCCTGAAATAAATAATACATTATATGTTAATATAAACAAACAAACAAAAAAATGCCTTTATTCAACTGCAAGAGCTTTCCTTCTTACTTAAATGTAAATTACTGCTTAAAATATGCTACATATGTGCTTGATCTTACAAAATAAAAACAGGCCACTAAAGTAAATTAACTAAGAAATACTGTCTCTTTGAAGAATCTCTGAAAGTATATTTAGGCCACAGATACAGTTTCAACTCTAAAGGAAAAATCAGTAACAGTCATGTGTTTTGACTGGTAAAACCACACGTTGCTGAAAGTTAAGTTATCTGAAGTGGCTGATAAAAAGCCATACACAAAAAAGCTGAACTTTTTAGAGACAACATAGTATCATGAGCATATAGCTATAGGATGAGTTCTCTCAAGAGCCTCTATAGTAAAGGCTCCAATTGGGAACAGAGTTAGTGGATGACTCATGGAAAGCGTTTCTCATAGTTATAACACCCTTGAATTTATATAGAAATTTCTGTAAGCTAGGTGCAGCCACTTTGGAAAACAGTGTGGAGATTCCTCAAGAAATTAAAAATAGAGCTACCCTATGACCCTGCAATTGCACTGCTGGGTATTTACCCCAAAGAAGTAGATGCAGTACAAAGAAGGGCCACATGTACCCCAATGTTCATAGCAGCAATGGCCATAATCGCCAAACTGTGTAAAGAACCAAAATGTCCTTCAACAGATGAATGGATAAAGAAGATGTGGTACATATATATATAATGGAATATTATCCCTCCATCAGAAAGGAAGAATATCCAACTTTTGTATCAACATGGATGGGACTGGAAGAGATCATGTGGAGTGAAATAAATCAAGCGGAGAGAGCCAATTATCTTATGGTCTCACTTATGTGTGGAGCATAAGGAAAAACATGGAGGGCATTGTGAGAAGGAAGGGAAGGGGGAATGGGGGAAATCAGAGGGGAAAAATGAGAGACTATGGACTCTGAGCAACAAACTGAGGGTTTTGGAGGGGAAGGGGTGGGGGGTTGGGCGAGCCTGGTGGTGGGTATTGGGGAGGGAACATATTGCATGGAGCACTGGGTGTGGTGCATGAACAATTAATCCTGTAACACTGAAAAAATAAACATATTTGGGAAAAAAATAAATTAATCCAACAGGAAAAAAAAGAATTTATATATTAGCATATCTAATATAAAACAATAGCTTTAGGTACCTTAAAAAAAAAAGAAAAAAGAAGCGTCACCTGGGTAGCTCAGTGGGTTATAGCCTCTGCCTTTGGCTCGGGTCATGATCTCAGGGTCCCGGGATTGAGCCCCACATCGGGCTCTCTGCTCAGCAGGGAGCCAGCTTCCCTATCTTCCTCTGCCTGCCTCTCTGCCTGCTTGTGATCTCTCTCTCTCTGTCAAATAAATAAATAAAATCTTTTAAAAACATTTAAAAAAATTTAAAAATCTTTTAAAAACTCAGGAAATATATGAGGCAGAAAACATGTAAATTTAGTGATTAGAAAAATGTAAAAGAATTAAAATTGTCTGTACCTTTTGAGATAAATGAATACATTTGTAGTGTCTCACAACCAGGAACAGAATTATGCTCTATTAAATACAAAAATAATATTAAATTTACTTAAAAAAAGCCAAAAAAATTGACATTTGAGAATTCACAGAGATTAAATGTAGAAATACAGGAAATACACAGCATTCTCCCTAATATGATTCACTTTTTTCTAGTTACTATTTTCAATTATTATCAGTAAATATCACTCTTGTCAGTAATTATCAATACTAAATATGAAATAAATAATTCTATAAAATAACTTTAAGTAAAAAGAATACAATAATTGAGTATTTACTATCCAGTTTTTTTTTTATGTTCAGTCAGCCAGCATTAGTTTTTGATGTAGTATTCAATGATTCATTAGTTGCATATAACACTCGGTAAAAAAAAAGATTCACTTACCCATTGTATATAACTCTGTTAGAAACAGAGTTATCTTCCCAAACTCATGTTATTCATTCATCCCTAAATTTTATATTTATCATTTCCTTTAGGGATATACTATATTTGTGTTAATATATTACTTCATTTTGCATGTTCTTGAATTTTTATATAAATGGAAACATGCTCTTGTATATTCTTCCATGATTTGCTTTCCCCCCAACATTATATTCCTATAATCCTATATTATAGTCCTATAATTCATTCATTTTCAGAATTGTGTAACATTCCATTGAATGAATACACCACTATTCATCATACTACTGATAGATATTTGAGTTGCTTTTTGTTCTTTTGCTTTTATGAATAAGGCTATATTAACACCTATATACATCACCTGATCATCTGTATAAAAGTTTCTTTAAGACATACTTAGGAATAGAGATATTGGATCATAGCACATGTGCATCTTCTACTTTAATAATGCCATTTTTCTTTCCTGGTGGACATACCAATTAACATTACCATCTGCATTGCCTAAGTGTTCCATTTGCTCCATATTCACACGAACAGCAATACCATTTGATCTTGAATTTTTGAGAATCTAGGAGGCATGAAACAACTTTTTCACTGTTTTTATTTTGCATTTCTCTGATTACATATGAGGTTGAATATCTTATAATGTGCTTATTGGTCAAATAAGTATATTCTTTTTATGAAGTGTACATTCAACCCCTTTACCCAGTTTTCTCTTGTTATCTTTTTCACTGTGTGGCAGATCTTTATTTGTGCTAAATACTAATCCTCACTCTCTTTATGGTATCTATTGGTGAAATTACTAATTTTCCTGAAGTCATATTTGCCAATCTTTTGCATTCTGTGTTTTATGCATTTTTATCTTATTCAAAGTCATGAAAACATTCTACTCTATTATCTCTAGAAAGTTAGTTTTACCATAACTATACAATTACCTTATTTATAGACTTATTAGATCTATCCAACTAATTTCTCTAAATAAGATGAGATAATGGCCCAACTCAACCTTTTCCACTTAATTAACTACCCCAGTTACTGAAAGAGCCATCCTTTTTCCACTGACTGGCAATACTAGTGCCATTAAAGATTAAGGTTCCTTAATGAGCCTCTTGCTATTATCCCTTGGATGTTTTAAAGAACTTGCTATAACCTGTGTGGACTTGGTATTTTTCTTTGGAGGAATATCTTTCCTTTATATTTTAAGGCTATTCAATTTTCTGTTCCTTCTTGGGCTAATACGAGATACTTTTTTCTAGGAACTTGTCCATTTGATATAAGCTTTCAATATTCTAGCATAAAGATGACTATTCCTGAAACATCTGTAAGTAACATCCCCTTTTTCATTCAAGTTATTGCTTTGTGACTTCTCTTTTCCCTTGATTAATCTTGCCGACAGTTTTCAATTTTGTTTGTCTTTTCAAATAATCTATTTTTTACCCGGGCTATTTCCTCTCTGATTTACTTTTATTTTCTATTTCATTAATTTATATTTACTTTTTACTTCAGTTGGGGGAGTATTCTTTTAGTCACTTCTAGTTCTTAAGAATGCACTTACAATTTTTCAGCATTTATTCCTTTAATGTAAGCATTAAAGTCTATAAATTTCCATAAAGTATCAATCATAGTTTATCACATAAGTTTTCATATGTGATATTTTATTACTGTTAAATTGTATTTTCTAATATTTCCTACAAGTATTTCTTTTACCCATGAGTTATTTGTAAACAATACATTTCAACTTCCAAACATACAGGAAAATTATGGTGCTAAGTTACAGTTAATGTCATTGTAAACAGAATACAGTATAATGCCAATCCTCTGAAATTGTGAAAACTGGCTGTATTTGACCAGAATGTTATCATTTTTTGTAAAAAGGCCTTACGTCTTTTGAAGAATTTTTAAGAGAATTTTTTAAAAAGTATTCTGAAACGCAGTGTTTCCTAAATGTCCATTGCAGCAAGCTTGAAAATCCTGTTATTAAGATCTTCTTTTTTTTTTAACTTTTCTCTGCTTATTCCGATATTTACTAAGATTTTTTTTTAAAGATTTTATTTATTTGACAGAGAGAGAGAAAGAAAGAGATAGCACAAGTAGGCAGAGAGGCAGGCAGAGAGAGAGAAGGGAAGCAGGCTCCCTGCTGAGCAGACAGCCTGATTCAGGGATCCCAGGACCCTGACATCATGACCTGAGCTGAAGGCAGAGGCTTTAACCAACTGAGCCACCCAGGCGCCCCAAGAAAGATTTTTTAAATGATTTACAATGCTGATTAATTTCCCTATTCCTTCTGTGATCCAATTTTTATTATTATTTTTTAAAGATTTTTTTTTTATTTATTTATTTGACAGAGAGAGAGAGATCACAAGTAGGCAGAGAGGCAGGCAGAGAGGGAGGGAGAAGCAGGCTCCCCGCTGAGCAGACAGCCCCATGTGGGGCTTAATCCCAGGACACGGAGATCATGACCTGAGCCGAAGGCAGAGGCTTTAACCCACTGAGCCATTCAGGTGCCCCTGTGGTCCTATTTTTTGCCTGATATATTTTCAAAGTATATTATCAGGTACATACCAATTTATTTACATATTATTTATTTGTTTATCTGAGAGCGAGTGAGAGAGAGAGAGAGAGCGCACAAGCAGGGTAAAGGGCAAAGGGAGAAGCAGATTCCCCACTGAGCACGGAGCTGATGCGGGCCTCCATGTGGGGCTAGATCCCAGGATTCTGGGATCATGACCTGAATCAAAGGCAGATACTCAACTGACTGAGCCACCCAGGCGCCTCAGTACAAATTTAGAATTATCATTGCTTTTATCATTATTTAGTGACCCTCACTCTCTGAGATAGTTTTTCCACAAAGCCAACTTCCATTATTAATATAGCCACCCAATACAACCTTTCTTTGGTAAGCACTATTAAGCATATCTTTTTACATCCTATTTTCAAGTTTTCTATATCTTTTTTAAAGGTATGTTTCTTATAAATAGTACATAAGTAGATTTTGTTATTTTATGCAATCTGACAATCAGCATCTGTTAACTGGAGTATTTTGTCAGTTTATATGCACTGTAATTACTAATATATTTGCATCTGTCACTAATGTTCGTGCTTTCCACTTGTCTTTTTTCTGTTTCTCTTTTCCTTCCTTTTTTTTAGATTATTTTTTCTCATTTCCCTCCTCTATTAATTTGAAAGGCCTATTTCTAGATTTTTATTTCGTATCTCAGAGATTTTAACATGAGTACATAACTTACCAAAGTCTACAGCTAATAACTTTATTCTGCTCCCAGGTTTTACACAGTGTCTGTCTATACCTACCCATATTTACCATTTCCTGTGTTATCTTTACATCTCAGACCTTCCATCTGTAACCATTTTCCTCATCTGTGAGACTATGGTGATCAGAAACTCAGAGAACATAACAGCAGAAGTATGACCACTACTGTTACCTGACTGCTAACTCAACCAAATTCAGTAAGGGCAGATGGAAATCCCCAAGCTCTATATAACCCAGGTGAACATGAACAAGATGGACATTAGTGTGGCCATGAGACCTTAAAATAGCTAGCACCTTGCTTCCCTCCCCATATGCTTAATATATTAAGACTCTCAATATGATAAATACTCAAAATCTGTCCTGAACTATTTTTGCAGTTGGTACAGTAAAACTACAAATCTCTAATGAGAAACCAAAAAAAGGGGGAGTAGGGGTAAGATGATGCCCCCCACAAAAAAAAGAACAGTTTGATGTGATAGAATTGAAATTACATAGAATTTTATGACCATTAAGTCTGACTATTGTAACACATAATACGTAACACATAATACTTAAGCTTATAAATAAGCTACAATAAGTATAAAGGAATACTAATAAAATGAGGTTAAGTTTTATTTTTTTTTAAAGATTTTATTTATTTGTTTGACACAGAGAGAGAGAGATCACAAGTAGGCAGAGAGAGAGGGGGAAGCAGGCTACCCGCTGAGCAGAGAGCCCTATGTGGGGCTCGATCCCAGGACCTTGAGATCATAACCTGAGCTGAAAGCAGAGGCTTTAACCCACTGAACCACCCAGGTGCCCCATGAGGTTAAGTTTTAAAGTTTAGGTTAAAAACATTTAGGATACAACATCAGCACAAAAGCCCCTTAACATGTAAAGCAGGTCACATGTAAAATACTGAGAAAAATGGTATATAAATAAGACACTAATTTTTACATAAAAATTATTAACTTAGAGGTTGGAACATGATAAAGTGTATTTCTTCAGCACTTGGACTAAAAAAAGGCACTGACTTTAATCTGTACATCTTGTAGCATGTAGTGCAACTCCCCAAAAAGCTTGAAATTTTTGTTAAAGAAGAAAACACGTATCAGGCCTACGGCTGTTTTCACTCACTCACTGAGAAACACTCACGACAATAAAGTTTTATTTTATTTGGAATCTGAAGTTTCACGGATGCCTAGTTATTTCAATGCAAACAATAAAATAGCCAGCTTATTACCCTCATTTATCATATGCAATCAGGTACTGGGATTATGCCAGCCAAAAGAATGGCAAGGATTTTCTAACTGTATTTTATTAAATATCTGTAATAGAGAATAGATATCAAAGTATATATAACAGGTTAAGATGGAGTTCTACACAGAGCCATTAATAAGTGCCAGAAATAACCCAGAAATTTATGAGAAAATAACCTCAAAGGAGTTTACACATTTGGAGAACCATCATTAATAGCAGTAAAACCATCTTATTCTGTAGGGACTATAAGTACACAACACATCCGTATAGGATGTGATTTAATGATTTGGAAAGAGGAAGAAAAAATGAAAACATGATTCCTCGCAATAGTGCAAAGTTCAGAAATTCATAGCCAACTTGATGTATAAATTTGTTTTTTATTTTGTTAACTTTTAAAAAATTTAAGTTCAATTAATTAACATAAAATGTATTATTTGTTTCAGGAGTACAGGACTGTGATTCATCAGTTTTATATAATCCTCAGTGCTCATTACAACACATACACTCCCCAATGTCATATTTTAGCAACCAACTCTCACCAAGGCCACTTTTCTTTCTAGTAAAGGATGCTTTTTATTGATATTGATGATGATGGTAGTGTGGTGGCAGCACCATTTTAGAGCAATTATTACGTGAATCTATTAGCATTACAGTATATAAGAAAAAACTCAGGAAAGCGACATAAATCAGCTTTTACTTTAATAGTTTTTCTTACTTTATAGTAAAGCAAATTTTTAATCTAAAATTTAATACATAAAGAAAATAAGATAATGAACTATACAATTATATTCAAGTCACTCCCTGCTTTAAGATCTTTGGCAATTCCTCAATACTTTTTTTTTAAAGATTTTATTTATTTATTTATTTATTTATTTATTTGGCAGAGAGAGAGAGATAGTGAGAGAGGGAACATAAGCAAGAGGAGTAGGAGAGGAGAAGCAGGCTTCCCGCCGAGCAGGGAACCCAATGCAGGGCTCAATCCCAAGACCCTGGGATTATGATCTGCGCCGAAAGGCAGATGCCTAACGAATGAGCCACCCACGCACCCCTTCCTCAACACTTTCAAGACAGAATCCAATCATGGCAGTATAAAGCTGTTTTGTTGTTGTTGTTTTTCATTTGCTTCCTACCTAATTCTCTAGCCTCTGTTTAGCCATTCCTCCACTCACCCTAGAGTTCAACCAAACCTGTGACTTGCAGATCCCACAATATATGCATGTGTGTGCATGCGTGTGTGTGTGTGTGTGTGTGTGTGTGTGTGTGTGTGTGTGTCTCATATGTTTCTGCACATTCTGTTCCCCTACCTGGAGTAATATATTCCACATTTTCAGTAAGATAACCCACATACATCCTTTAAGATCTGGCCATCCCCTCTACATATGGGATAGAATCAGTTATCAAACTATATTCTAAAGGTTTGTTTTCCTTTTTTTTTTTCCTCTAGTATACTGTAAGCTCTTTAAGGAAAGAAACTGCATTTCTTATTCAGAGTCTCACTGCCTAGTACACATTAATCCATCATATTCATTCTACAGATGAACAGACCTAGGCCAAATAAATTATTTTCCCAATTTCATAGGCCAATTAATGGCAGATTTAATATAAGACTAAGACTTCTACCTAAGACTTCTATCTCCTAGTTCAATGTTCTTTCCATAAATGCACTTACAGATACCAGGCCAGAAGGAATTATGTCACTAACATATAGAATGTTCAAGGCAGATACAGAGCTAAATGGGAGTATGAAAAAGTAAGTGCTTTAAAAACAAAAATAAAACAAGTTAGTTCTGATGGATTTTCAAGGAATAGGTGATAAAAAGAAATAGAAAAGTCAGAAAAATACTATCTTAAAAGTAAGAATTATGTGGGAGCTATTTCAGGGACATACACATTTTACTCATAAATATAAGTAAATGAATGCATCTGTAATCAACTCATCAAAGTTCAAAGGAATTAAATAATTTTTTCCTTAACCATAACAAAA
This sequence comes from Procyon lotor, assembly GCA_028646535.1. NCBI lineage: Eukaryota > Metazoa > Chordata > Mammalia > Carnivora > Procyonidae > Procyon > Procyon lotor. Next base: position 114,024,138 of record CM053611.1, read on the forward strand.
TGATGGGTAAAGTATTTAGCTAAAAATCCATAAGATCAAGCATTTATGCCAAAGTAATTGGCATAGTAATAATTTATGCTAAGGTAAAAAGGCGGGTAAGAGGGGTGGCTTTATTTGGTTGTATAAGTTACCTTTTATTGGAGAAAAAAAGGTAAAGGGAGACAATATTAACTTAAATGAAATATCACCAACTTAAGAAGAATGGACTAAATGGGATCAGAGAAAGCATTTCTGAAGAAGAAATATCAGAGATAAATTCCTGTCCACCTTTCAAAATATAGCAGAAGATATGAGGTAGGGAAAAAGGAAATATATTTCAGGTAGAAGGAACAAAAGTACATTCAAATGCATGGAGAAAAACAGCCTATGGATGTAAGAATCCATAGTTAAAAGGAGGAGGAGGGAAGTGGTCAGCAGACAGAAAAAATAGCAGGGATAAGAATCATAAATCTGGGCCTCGTATGTCATGGAAAGAATCCTGGTTTTATCTAGTAAGTTAATAAAGACCCAGGGAAGGCATCTGATTGGGAGAATTATTAAATCAGCTATTTTTCACAAAGATGATTTTGGTAGCAGCCTGCATGGTAAAGAGTAGGGACAAACAATAGGCCAGAATAAGAGTTTGCATGAGAAATGAAGATCCTAAAGCCACAGAAATAGAAATGGAAAGGAAAAGACTGACTTGAAAGACATTCAGAATATAGGACTGGCAGATTTGGTGACATCAGGTTATGAGAGGGAAGGTTAACCCTAGGTTTTAACTTGAGTGTAATACATTGGCAGTGGCACTAACAAGATTATGAATGAGAAGGTGAGTGAGACTTTGTGGGAAATAAATTAGTTCAACTTAGGACTGTAAAATTTGACAGTCTTGTGGGATGAATATGAGGAAAAGTTGCACAGACAACTGTATACATATTTGGAACTCAATCTAGTTCTGGGCAAGAGATAAAGACTTTGAAAACATCAGCATATAGGTGGGAGCTAAAACTAAAAGAATTGAGTCAGACTTCTAAGTAGGGTATACTGAGTGAGAAGAGACACAGCCCTGGGTGATGTCAAAGAGAAAGAGGCTCTAAGAAACAAGAATGGGAAAAGATGAGAATTTAAGAAAGGAGCAAAAATACAGAAGCTAAGGAAGCAAAACCTTTCATGAGATTCAACAATAACAAATATATAAAAGTCAAGTAAGATAAAGGTTGAGAAAGGCTGGCAGGATTTGGAGGTCACTGGAGACCTTTACTCATACTGCCATTTCAGCGGAACAGGAAGGTGGCATCCTTATACAAGAAACTCAGAGATGGTTAAAGAAATGCTCATTTCAAAGGGATAAAATTATGTCCCTTAATGATTTCAAGATAAATGGTAGGTTTGAACAAATTCCCATGTTAACAAAACAGCTATGGAATGTAAAAAAAGAATTGGTATAATGCTAAACTCATTAAAACTGTGTAGGAAATAAGAGACCATGAAGATAACGTTCACTACGGACACTCTCTTTGAGCCTCTTTCTCTGAAGCTCTAGCTTCACTCATGTATGTCTCTGTGAATTAAAAATGTGTCAAGGACATGAAAAATTCTGAAAACACTGACTAAGCACAACGTCACTGTTGTCAGTTTTTTGTTTTGTTTTGTTTTAAAGTATAAAACCAGGAAAGTAGGATTTGTGTTTCTCTACGGTCTTGAGCTCTGGTTCTTAGTTGGGTCATGAAAATATTTTTAAAATACTCATTAGAAATTCTCACACAGAATTTTGATTAGTAAGACGAAGTTTTAGCCTCTTGCAAACTACTCAGGGCTACATCAGGCAGGCCTGTAGATGAAGATCAAAACAGGGTAACAGACAAAAATTAACCTGAAATGGATCACAGACTTAAATGTTAAAGCTATAAACTACTAAAAACACATGAGAAAAAAATCTTGGAATGGGCAAAGATTTCTTAAAACACAAAAAGCATAAAGCCTAAGAGAATAAAATTATAAATTGGACCTCCTCAAAATTTAAAGTTTGCACTTCAAAGATACCATTAAGAAAATCAAAGGGTAAGCCACAGAAAGGAAGAAAATACTCTAAATACCTATATCCAAAAAAGGAATTGGATACAGAATAAAGAAGTCTTATATCTTGATAATAAAAAGATAAGCAACCCAATTAAAAATGGGCAAATGATTGGAACAGACATTTCATAAAAGAAAATACACAAATGGCCAATAAGTACATCAAAAATATACTCAAACATCATTACAGTGAAGTCCAGACTAAACTATGACACAACTATTAGAATAGCTAAAATTAAAAACACAAATGTTTATAAGGATTGGAACTAGAACTTTCCATACATTGTATAATGTAAAATGTTACAAGCACTTTAGAAACCAGTTTGGCAGTTTCTTACAAAGCCAAGCTTGTACTTATTATATGACCCTGCAATTCAAATCTTGGGTATTTACCCAAAAGAAATATAAGTATATATCCACATAAAAGTTTGTATGTTAATGTTCACAGCAGCTTTATTCTATACTAAAACCCAGAAACAACCCAAGTATTTTGCCCATTGTAGGTGAATGGATAAACAAATTGTGATATATTCACGCAATGGAATACTACTTAACAATATAAAAGAAATGAGCCACTGATACAAGCAATAACATGGATGAATCTTGAAAAAAATCACATGAGTAAAAGAAGGCAGGCAAAAGAGTACATACTGTATTATTCCATTTATAAGAAACTCTAGAAAAAGTAAATCCAATCCCTACTCATCAAAAACAGATTATTGGTTGCTTGAGCTAGACTAGGGGAGGACTGACTGAGATGAGGAACAAGAGAACTTTCTGGGATGATGGAAATGTTCCATAGCTTAACTTTGGTGGTGGTTATACATGCATGTAAGTATATGAAAAGTCATCAAAATGTATATGTTTACATACATCATTATGTATGTAAATCATACCTCAATAGAGTTTATTCACACACACACAAAATGGTACAATTTCAACTTTTGTCTTAGGATTGCCCTGATCTATGTCACAAGAACATATTATGTGTTAAGAATACCTATAACCATCTCCTTAAAAATATTCCCAACTAAATGAATAAATCTGTGTGAAAATCCGTGGATTGCACAATACTTAGGGTATTCAAATACAGAATATAAAGTTTAGGTTCCTTGGGCTTGGGTTCTTCGTGTTATGCAACAGAATAGCATGAGGGACATTATCCTTAAAGTTCATGTCCTTACTACATATAAAACTAATATGGTAAGGTCTCCCTCAATATAATGCCCCTTAAAGAGTCCAAGGCAGCATTCCTCAGGCTGAAAGACCTATCACAAATAGCATTAAGTTCTATTACTGATTTAACAAACAGCCTTGTTCTTAAGGCCAGAACAACTAAACAATGTTTAAGGTCAAAGCGATAGAAATAAGATTGAAATTATATCCGAGTTAATACTGGACAAGAGAATAAGAAATTGTCAGTTGATGGAAGACACATTTAAAACAAATAGTTTAATAATGGAAATAAAAATGTAAACAAACCATATAAAGCACATTTAAACCTTCCCAACTCTGCAATTATCCTACCCACTTTACACATGGGGAAATTCAAGCATAGGGAGACTAAACAACTTGGTCAAGGTGACTCAGCTAGTAAATGACAGGATAATCCACACTCTTAACCACTCTGTTTCTCTTCAGAAAGAAATGAGAACGAGAGAGAGAGAGAAAGAAAGAAAGAAAATTCTATACAAAAGGTGAACTCCAGATGCATTGAAGACTTAAATACGAGAGGTAAAATTATAGAACTATTAGAAGAAAACATAGGAAAATATCTTTGCAATTTATGGATCAGGAAGGACTTTTTACTGCCTACAAAATAAAAAATTTTAAGTACATTAAAATTAAGGATTTGTGTACCACAGTCAAAGTCAACACATGCTGACACACTGGGAAAATATTTGCTATGTCTAAAACCACCAAGGAATTATGATCTCAGATAGAGGATTCTGGGAAACCAACAAAAAATGGAAACCCAACAAAAAGAAGGGCAAAGGGTATGAATAGGCAGACATGAGAAGGCAAACTCAAACAACTATGAAGACATGATCAACCTCCCTGGTAAACAGAGAAACATATCACAGCACAAAACCATAAGATTCCACTAAACAACAGTTAAATTAGCAAAATAAAGGACGTTCTACAATACCAAATGCTGGCAAAACTGGGAAAAAGTAAAAATTCATATACAATGTGGTGAGGGTAAAAACTGATGTAGCCATTTCAGAAATAATCAATATAATTTAGTGATCTTAAATATGTGACTAACATTTACACAGCAATACTACACCTGGATATGTACACCCAGAAAAACTCTTCCACAGCCATTAGCAACATGCATGAAGATGTTTATTATAAAATTATTTTACTCAAGAGTTGGAATCAACCTGGGCATCCGTCATTAGGAGAACTGATAAATTTGTGCTACGTGCAAACCATGAAATATTAAGACAGTTAGAATCAATGAACTAGAGGTACATAGAGCAACATGAACAGACATCAAACAATGTTTAGTGAAGAAAATAAAATATATAGCAAAATAGCAGTTATGTAGATGTGAAACATACAACATTATCTTATAAGGATCAAGACATAACCAAGAACATACATAATTTGATACAAGTAAGGGTTGAGAAGGAGTTGAGATTGAGAATGAAGAGGAAAAATTATAATCCAAATAATGAGGATATGCCTCAAAACAATACAAACCTAACTTTGTTGTCTGAAATGTTTTAAGTGATACAGTAATGTCAACTATTAAATTTGATAAATTTATGCAAATAGTAAAGAAATCTCTTTTTCTGGGATGACTGAGCATTCCTTACAATATCTCCTGGTTTTAATCATGATATATTTGAAAATGCATGGCATTTAGTTCTTCCTTGTTGCCATCATAGATGCACATGCTCAAATGGCCTAATAAAAGGAATACTGAGCTATGAACCTGAAAAGCTGTAACCCAGTCTAAGCTAACTAGTGGAAGGAACTTGGCAAAGTCATTTTATCTCCCTGAATGTTTGCTTATCTGAAAAATCAAATTTGAATGATTCTCCAAATCTCTCCAGCTCTAAAATCATTTATTTTCCTAATACTTATTTATATGGAATTATTTTCTCTCCCGACTGTTTACCCCTGCCCCCACGAAAAAATTACAACAAAACAAAAAAACAAGATCAAAAAAGATTTAAATAAGTGATGTAGCAATAGGAATAAATAGCAACTTAGCTTCTCAGGGTAGAAAGGAGAAAACACTAACGAGATACAGTGATTTTCACAGCCTTTTGAAGGAAGTAAGGCAGAGTATTTCAGCCCAAGTTCAGAAGATCTACTCCTTGAAGGATTTACCACATGTCACTATTAACTCCTTTAAAACGTAAGGTAAAGTCTCTAGTAGAATTTCTACTTGAAGGCCCTAAACTTCAGCTGATCTATATCAGTTTTCAGATAAAATTAAAAAAATATGATCTCTAAAGATCCTTTCCATACTAAACAGGTAACATTCCAAGAGAAAAATGAATCTTTAGATTAACAAACCAGTCATACTCTGAGCATTTAATAAAAAGCCAAGCATTCAACTAGAAGTGAGGATTCAATGGGGATAAAAACCTTAAGAATAAGGAAAATTAGAATATATCAGAGATTGGTGGCCATGAATGGTAACTGAGACATCTAAAAAATAATGGTATCACATATTACAAAAGAAAATTTGAAAGCAGAATATTAAAAATATCTAAAAATAAAAATTAAGATAACTACAATACCTAAAAACTTGAAATTATATTTTAAAGGGAAAATAGAAGACTAGCAATATTCTTAGAATACAATAAACATGAGAAATTGACATCATTCCCTTATTTATCTCCTATTCACATTTAATTTTAAATATGGATGGGGAAAGGGGGGAGTGGGAATTAAGAGGTCACTAAACATCTGTTACTAATAATTCCAGCACAGATGTAGTTGTTACTGCAAAAGAGATGATGAAGTTGTTCCCAGGCTGCCATACCATACAATCTCCTACCAACAGCCATAGCTTATACTCAAACTCCATGTCTCAAGTTTAAATAAATACATAAAGTTGATTATGAGGAGAATTGTCTACGTGGACAGATACGTGCAATCCCTATAAATATAATAGGCATGTATTAAATAACAGAAAGATGTTTGAAGAAATAAAGAGATAAAGATAAATTTTAAGAGAATGAAAAAATATTTCATAGCTATAGTACAAGCGTAGACTTATACTTGACTGTTTTGCTTTACAAAAAGTGAATCTTTCAATTTATCTATACCTAAATGATATACTTCAAAATGTTTTAACAAAATTAATGAATTGAGTTCTAAATATTAAAATTTTTTCTCTGAAAACAATCGTTAAGGGGTATTTTACTTATTAGAGAACACTGTTATATTTAAGTGTTATAGAATATTGCCATCTTTTCAAGCAACCCAGTTCCAAGTCAACAAGCAGTATAACCCACCTCCCTCAATGTTAAAAATCTGGACATGATCATATACAGCACATTGAAAATTTTTATTAGTTAAAAATGATGTCCTAAGAATGCTTCCTCTAGGAATACAATTCTGAAAACCCTATCCTATCCAAAGGAAAGTTTATTTCCTAAAGCAATTAATGTATAATAGATTACATTTTAAGTGGGGTTACTAAAAAGTTGTGCTATTAAGATGTACATGCATTAATTTTCTTTCAACTTACATCTAGTTTAATGGTATTTTACCAGTAACATGCACAAAATATAATCTTCTAAAAAGTGTTTTTTAAAAATATTTTATTTCCAAACCAGGGTACTTTTCTAGTTTAAGATTTTTAAGATTCTGTTTTAACAATGAACTTTTATTCTAGCTTCTATCTCTATTAGAAAACAGCCATTTCCCCCTAAATTAGTGATCATGCTGCAAACATTAAGAAACCTTTTCCAATCCCAAATACTATTCCACAATTTCATCAAGTCCTCTAAACTTCTATTGCACTTTTACATATTAATGTGTATCTTTTTCCAAAATCCATAAGATTTTTCTTCTTCTCTACTACAATTCCATACAGGTAGTTGAGAGTAGTTAATAGAATTCCACGTGATGTTGCATCTGTGTTTACATATGGCTCTAATCACATGCTTAAAAGTAATTTATAGAGGGGAAAGCAAAAAAGGAAAAAAAACAATAAAAACACAATTATGGAATATAATTATGTTATTTTTAAAGTAACATTCCCAATTCGATAGAACTTTCTCACTACTCACCACATGCTTAAAGCAACTAAAATTGCAAACAGAGGGTACAAACTTTCAAAAATACTATAAACTAAAGAAAGAAAAAATAATGAAATATTCCATATGCTTTTACATAAGGCTCATCTTTTTTTTTTTTAAGATTTTATTTATTTATTTGATAGAGAGAGATCACAAGTAGGCAGAGAGGCAGGCAGAGAGAGAGAGGGAAGCAGGCTTCTTGCTGAGCAGAGAGCCCGATGCGGGGCTCGATCCCAGGACCCTGAGATCATGACCTGAGCCGAAGGCAGAGGCTTAACCCACTAAGCCACCCAGGCGCCTCCATAAGGCTCATCTTAACAAATGATTGATGCTTTCAATTTATGAGATACTTCAAGATTTGCTCCATGCCACAATCATATATGTTATGGCTTTGTGGTAAACTTCCCCAGTTCATAAAAGTAGTAAGTGAATCATACCTATTTACTACTGAGCTCTTAAGAATTAGGTGAAAACCAAATTCAAGAAGCAGCTGTTAGGAAATGTAAAACTATATTTATTTATACGCACACACACACACACACACACACACACACACACCCCACTCTTGAAAACCCATGACATCCTAAAATGAGAAATTCACACAGGCTTACCTGGTAATTCAGGTAATTCCTACTTAATTCAAGATAAACAGTATTACTATTGCATTATGATACTGCTGTTGGCGCATTTATAGAAACACCATTAAAAAATCAGGGAAATAAATATTTCTAACATTTGACCTAACAAAAGTCTTCCAAAAGTTTAGTTACAATAATTACATGGACACACACCAAAAACATTACTAAATACATCAAGTCTCATGCAATTATTTATATGTGAAAGTTTTAATACTAATTTACACACTTTGAAAAGAATTCATGAATACAAACATACAATAATTATCAAACTACAGATATTTTTTTGCAGCATTTAAAACATCAAAGCAAACTTATATTTCTTAATTTACAATTGATAAATGTAAAATTTATATACTACCCAATTCTGATTCTTAACTAAAAGGAAAGGAAAAGATAAAATCTAAAAATCATCAACATCTGAGTGGCTGCTGGTTAATACCTTCCCCTTAGTTGTCTGCCCAACCCATGTATATAGTTTAAGTATACATAAGTTATGGGAACATAATTAGTAAGTATTAACAATCAATTAATTGCAATTTTTCTTAACCATATTTAACAGTTTGCATCTTTTAACATCTAAAATATGTTTTCAAAGAATCTTACAATGAATAAAGAAGATTAAAAATATAGTAAATATGCAAAATAAGTACGGGCCAATCATCACATATTCTTTTCCAAACCTAACAACATAAAAACAAACTTAAAAAAAAAAGGCAGTAATCTAAGTAGTCTAAAGCAAGACTAAATTGATAGTAATATCAATCTCAGTATTTAAAAAGCTCAGATTTATAAAACTGTTCAAGTTAAAATATTTCTACTTCTTTCCATCTTAGCAGACCAGAAAATGCTTATGCCTAATTTACCCATGGCTAGTTTTAAGTAACACGAAGACCCAGAATTACACCAAAAGTCCCTATCAATGCAGAGGTCTCAATCAACAGGAGAGAGAGAGAGACTTATGGTGCTACTACACCAATAATCATTTTTGTTAGCATCCTCTACTGGTGGTTTCCAAAGACAGCAAGTGGAAATGGTGCTAATGACATAAAAATATGTACCTGCTATTTCATCTAAAGTGAATTAATCAGCATGTGGTCATTAGTAGCTAGAGCACATTTCTCTCTCCCCCCCAAAATGCATACATACATACGAAAACCACACAGAATAGAAGTGGAAAATTAGAAGACATTTTTAAAATACAACAAACAAAGCATTACATTACAAATGGTAAAAATCAATTTTATGCAATTCTAATGCCACTCCTTTATCAATGACTAACATCATCACCATAAAGTTACTACCTAATGTTTGATGCTTTGGCCAAGCCTTGCTCAGTTGGTTTACCTCTGTCAAGTTACATTACTTGATTCTCTCATTAATATCCTACTCTGCAGATACATTCCAGAAAGGAAATTAAAATGTTTTACTGGAGGCTTAGCAGTGAAATCTGCGTATCTTATTTTTAAATGAAGAAAAAAATTATTTACATATAAATAACAACATAAACTATCTCTATGACTATCCCCCACTGTACACATCATGTATTCCCTCATTAAAAAGATTTAAGAGTTAACGTCTTTCATGCAATTCTCTCCAATAAACAACTGCAACTTAAATATGACTGCGTTGCTAAGAAATATTAGCCAGCACCTATTCTGAGGTTTCACAACACAATGGCATATAACTTCATTTTTAATTTGTAAATTATAAGGCTTAATCAAGTAGCATGGCTGTAATCATCGGCAATGCATGAAATGCATTTGAGAACAAAAAGAAATACAAGGACAGAGCCAAAAGTGATGAAAATGGAAGATACCTGTAGTAGTACGGTGCTATCTTAAACACCTTTTGTTTTCTGAGAGTAATGCATACTGCAGACAAGACATTTTGTGCTAAACAGCCCAAATCTGTTTTTCTAATATTAAACACAAAGGAAAAACACTGACAGCAAGCGTGGTAAATAAATCCCTCCCTCGAGAATGAAAGCAGCAGACAGGAGGGGGCTGACATACATGCAGGAGAAAACTAAACACCATCTTTTTTCTACCTGCACAAGTTGCCATTTGCTGCAGCGATCGAGAACCTCTTTTTCCTGTTGATTTCAAGTACCTTTCAGGATAGCTTTTTTTCCCCTTTAAGTCATCTGTTGATATGCCTTATGAGTGTAATAATCATATCACCGGATCTTTAGGAGAAAAATCCATTCTTTCCCGTTCAGGTAAACATGTTTACAGCAGCTGCACAGACGCTGGGTGGTTCAGACTCACATGTCACACACATGTCGTCAGCAACAAGAAAAGCCCCTTTCTCTGGCGATGAACATTTTAAATAAGGTAAAAAGCGAGCAGCCCTTCCCGAAGCAACTTACCTTTCATAAAGCCACATCAGCAACAGTGGCAACAGCTCAATATAGCACACTATTTGACGCTAAAACAGGAAATTAAAATTGCAATAGCCTACGCTCCGCTCCTTGCTGTAACAAGTCATCTCTCCACAATGACGATACCAAATATTAGTTATCGATCATAACTAACAGACGTCTTTAAAACGCAAATGTTTATCTGAATAGCTAAAATAATTCATGAAAGCAGTGATTTTAATGTCGGCTCAAATATATTAAAAATATTTTTACGATTGGAAGGAAACATCTTGAAACAGCTTAAAATCTTCGTATCTGCTTCTAGACAGGAAATCCCACACAAAAATCTAAAATTGCCAGGAAAGGTTACAAAACCTCGCGTTTCGCATCCTAGAGGGGAGGGAGAAAGGGAGCCCAGGAGCTGGGGGTGGGGCGGGGGGGAGCGCGAGAGAGTTTTTACTTAAACACGTATTTCCTCATTTTCTGGAAGAAACAGCGTTCCCATTATAGGCGCATTTATTTCCCTACAGTTAAAAACTCGCTTCAAAAATAACGCAGGAACCAAAACGAGCCCCTCGGTCCGAAATGTACATGTAATTCCTTATATAGACTCGGCTGCAGCCAGCAGCAGGGCCGTTGCCGCCCATTATTATACAAACAGGTACCGGGCCGGCGCGGGCGGGGGACGTCGCCCCGCGCTCCTGCCGCCCCCGGGCGGAGAAGTCTCGCCCCTCTCGCCACAGGAACTGTCCAGACAATAACAATCAGCAGACATTTCGCTGCTGAACAAGAGGGAGAGAAAGCACAGAATCGCCCCCCAGATAAGCAGAAATACAATCAACTTACAACGTCTCTCCAAACTGGAAAAGGCGACTGTGCAACAACCACATGTTCGGGTCTCGCTCTCTCTTGCTGTCTCTCTTTCTCTATTTATTTATTTATTTTTTAACTCTCACGCCAGGCAGAGAGGTGTGTATTGCCCCGGAACATCGGCACATAAACACTGCAGCTGCAGCGACAGCAGCCGACCCGTGCGTCCGTCGGTCCGTCTGCCCCCTCCCCCACCCTCCTTCCACCCGAGACCGAGAGCGCCATCCAAGCTCCATTATCCGGCCTCAGCGCTCCGTGCGTCCGGCCCAGGTAACAACTTCCCCAAAAACCGAAAGAGAAAAATGAGAGGCGTACGCACAGAACCCCATCCCAGCGCGGAGAAGGAGTCTCCCCCGGGGAGGGGGGATCTGTCTGTGGTGCTTCCCTGTCTCTGAGACCAGGTAACAACTCCACAAACACACCCGCTGCGCAGCTCGCCGCCATCCACAGATCTCCCACAGCAGCAAGTAGGTGCCCGCTCCTGCCCCGTCTCCCCTGCCGCCCCACCAGCTCCCCACGGAACGTGGACCTCACTCGCGGGGCTCCCCTCGGGGTCCCCGGCCAGGGGCCCGCGGCACGGTGGCCGGAGGCGCGGGGGAGGAGGGGCGCCTAGGGACCCGCGCCTCCGCTCCGCTAATCCCCATTCCGCGAGCGCGCCTTGCCGGCCGGTCACAACTTTACTGCCGCCGGCCGAGCCCGGTCCGCCAGCGGCGCGCACCGCCGGCGCCCGCGCACACGCGCGCACGGACGACACGCAGCCCGTGGCCGCCGCGTCCCGCCGCCGCCGCCGCCGCCGCCGCCGCCCGCCGCGCGCCCGCAGCCCGGCCCGGCCGGAGCCGCGGGGCCCGAGCGACGGCGCCGGCCGGGGCCGCGGCGCGCGGAAGCCACTTTGCACGGTCAGCGCCGGCCACAAGTTTGTTCCTCGGCTCCCGGGGGCCTCCGCGCTGAGGGAGAATAACGCGGAGGGGGCTGAGAGGAGGGGGAGAGGGGAGGCGCCGAGGGGCAAAAGAGTGGGGAAAAGTGCGAAAAGAAGCAACAGCCGCTCCACCCGGGACCAGAAAAGTGGCCGGCCGCGTCCCGGCCGCCCGCCCTGCGCCGGGGATGCGGCGGCTAACGGTCCAAGGAGGCGGCAGGGGCGGCAGGAGCCGCTAGGCGGAGAGAGACCAGGTAAGAGACATAACGGTTCAGGGAGAGCGAGCGGCCGCGGCGCGGCTCCGGCAGCGGCAGCAGCGGAGGGGGGCAGAGAGCACTACTTTCTACTTTCCCACTCCACTTTGCCCGTCCCTGCCCCGGCCGCCCCCAGCCCGGCTCGCCCCCCTCACCCCCGGGGGCGCCCCGGCTGCCCAGCTCCCCCTGACTCCGCCGCTCCCCGGTCCCCTCCGCCACTCACCGTTATTGCGCCGCGGGTTCGCCTGCTTTCTGCGCTTACACCTGGGGCCATCCGCCATGATCCTCTCGCTTGTGTCTAAATGCTCGAGTCACCTCCTCCCCCTCCCTCCCCCTTCCCCCCCACCCCTCCGCCTCCACCCCTCCCCCCTCCCCACCGCACCTGGTTTACGACACTCGCGGCTTTACGACATCACCTTCCTTACACCTAGAGCCGCTCGCTCTACGGCCGGAACCTTGTTGCTAGGGAGAGGACGGTTTGCGGCAACCGTAGAAGCAGCTGAGTTTGAATTGAGGGGAGAGGGAAAAGTTTCCCTCAGGTGTCGTGGGATGGGGGAGGGGGGCGTTGGGAAACTGTGGAGACGTGGTTAGAAGGGCGGCGGGCAGTCGGAGTGAGAAGGTAAAGTAGGAGGTTCAGCGGCGTTGTGCTTCTTGAACTGGCCACACCCGCCGCGGCTGCCTGGGGCACGGACGGGTCTGGCTGATCGCTCAGGACCCGGTACCCTCAGAGCTGCCCCCTCGCAGTGACCGGAGCAACCTGTCCTCCCTCTTGGTCAAGATTGGGCTCCGCTACCGCAGCGTGTGTTCTCTCAGCGCATCTTGGGGACCGGGGAGAGGGTCGTGCTCTGGGCTACTCGGGGAGTTCCCAAGCGTAGAGGGAGGGCAAGTTCGGGGATCGGTAGGGAGTGATTGGGGAAGCTCGGCCTCTGACGGCGAGGACACGCGGCGTCACTAGAGAGGCTACCTGACCCCGCAGTTCTGACACCCTTCCCTTACACGGACGCACGGTTTTCCCCTAAGTGAACCAGGATGGGAAGTGACTTCAATTACATTAAACTTCAGCTGGACCGAAAGAGAGGCGAGAAGTTCCTCTTGCAGGCAACACCGGCGGTAAAGCAGAATGAGTAATACCCACACGGCCCCTGTCTCACTTCCTCATCCGCACCAGGCTCTCACCTGCTGTCACCTCGGCCTCCCCCGCCCGCCGCGGTGCTCTGGGCCCTCCTCCCTGCTTTCCCCTTAGAGTAGACCGACGAGATCCGAGGCGCTGAGACACAGAGTTAAGGTACTAAAGGGCCATGATTTACTACCTAAATGGGCAGTTATCGCTGAATAGGACCTTGAGGCAAGAAACAACGGCTGACAAATGTGGTCTTTGAAATTGATAGATTGCTGATCTTATCTCAAGTCTCTCACTTTATACAAGTTTGGGGATTTCTGAAAGACCATATAGATAACAAGACCATACAAATAACAAGAAAGTCAGGTCTTCAGTATTCAGTAGGATTTAGCTTTCCCTCCCTCTGCCCCGTTCAGTTGACATGTCTTTGGTACCAGCTTTATAGAATAAATAGGCTGTATTTCAAATAAGTTAGCTGTAAATTAACAATGTAAAAGTTACTGATGGAGGGACGCCTGGGTGGCTCAGTAGTTAAGCATCTCCCTGGGGCTGAGGCCCTGATCTTAGAGTCCTGAGATTCCCTGCTCAGTGGGAAGCCTGCTTCTCCCTCTCCCACTCCCCCTGCTTGTGTTTCCTCTCTCATTGTGTCTCTGTCAAATAAAATCTTTTTTTAAAAAAAGTTACTGGTAGAGAAATTGAGAAAACTGAAATGTGACACAGAGTATTAGAAATACCACACTAAGTCACCCAGCACAGTGCTGTCACATAGTAGGTGCTCAACAAATTTGTCTAATTTTTGCCATGCATATGGCAAGATTATTATATTAAAATCATCTTTTAAACACTCTAGAATTTTAGAGGATCCATTAATAATCTCTTCCAACCTTTCAACTGAAATTTACATCTGAAGTCTGGTAATTTAAAATTAGAAACTTTAATCCTGAATATAGATGAAATTTTTCTCTCCCACATTTTCTTTGGCATTTTGAGAACTGAATGCATTATTTATTAGTGCATGAGATGTGACTGTAAATATTCTATGCTATACATTATGTCTATATATCTACTCATCCTCAGTGCCAAAACCAGAATCATTACTTTAAATGGTCATTTTAAGAACAGGCAGTCCTCGATTTCCTTAATACCACGAAACCTGAACTTGTGTATGTCAGAACCAGACCTATGTCCATGTTTTGCTTGGTTCAAGCAGTAATTTTTTCCTGCCTCCTAAAAGCTGTACAGTGTTCTTCAGTTGCCTTCTGAATCCAGCAATTCCTCCCACCACACACAGCTTTTTTATAGCTACCCTAATTTCCAGTCAGAAGGGGAAAAATAATACTTTCTAAGTAGAAAGTGTGTAACACACATTCTATTTACTCTTTTTTTTTTTTTAAAGATTTTTTAATTTATGTGACAGAAACACAGCGAGGGAGGGAACACAAGCAGAGGGATTGGTAGCGGGAGAAGCAGGCTTCCCGCTGAGCGGGGAGCCCGATGCGGGGCTCGATGCGGGGCTCGATGCGGGGCTCGATGCGGGGCTCGATGCGGGGCTCGATCCCAGGACACTGGGATCATGACCTGAGCCGAAGGCAGAAGCTTAACGACTGAGCCACCCAGGCGCCCCACATTCTATCTACTCTTAAACTTAGGAAGTATTGCTCACGTCCTTTCCTCTTTCTGAAGTGTCTGTCCTATACCTCCCTACTAAGCTTCTTTTAATATACATCCTCACCTTAAAATCAAAGAGACAAAGGGACAAGTTAGTAGTTACTGTCTCCTTGCTTTAATGGTTAATGGTTTAGTTAGCTTGGGCTAGACTTTTTTCATTGTTCATTTCTGTGCCCTCAGGACCTAGTGGAGTACCTAGTTACATAGTAGATGCTCAATAGGGAAATATTTCTTAATATTCTTGACCTTTCCTGTATAAAGTGATGATTGTTTATCTGCCTTCATCACATTAGTTGTTAGGAACAGTTGAAATCATGGATGTAAAAGCTAAATACTGTCATTTATATCTTGCCTTATTTTGAAATTAATTGATCTTGATTTTAGTGTCTCTATAATGGTTTTCCCCAAATGATTAACTCTGCTCACTCATATGTTTTAAATATGCATTGGAAATATTATTGATATCCTAAATCTTCGAATACAAAATTTCAGTTTTGTAAAATCCTGGAATAATGATATTTATTACAAATTGAATAATTAATACATTTTGTTCACTCTCGTTCCCAAAATTGTTGAAATCTAGACTGACAAGAAAGACAAAAGTAAATTTCAGAATAAATTGCTGCTTTATGCATATGTGATGGTTGCTTCTTATCTCTTGACTATACCTAAATAATTGGAAAAAATCTTTAGAATAAATTTAGAAAAGGGAGAACTTTATTAAAATTTAGCTTTATTTAGTTAATTATACCTCAATAAAAAATTTAGGTTCATTTACATCACCATGGTGGGCATACTAGTAAGAGTTTAACACGTATTTTCTATCATTGATTTTAGTTATTATAGTGTCCTTATACAATATTTATTCAATATATATACTCCTAATTTAAGTGTAAATGAAATGTTAATATTCTTCTAGTGTGCACTGGGATTGCATGTGCTGAAAGAGGTATTCTGGTAAAAAGGAATTACTACAATCTTTTTTAAATTTATAAGGGAAATGTAAATGGGTAGAATATTCAATACTGAGTTTTTTCTATAAATTTTTCATAAATGCTTTGCACCTATTTGCTTTCCATGTATGATTCGTGTATAAGTTAGGATAAAATTTGACATAAAATTATTTTGAATTTAAAATGTAGACATTTCATGGTGTTCTACATCAAGCATATGATTTTTCACATACCTCACTTCCTGAACACATTTGGGAAGTATAACTTATAATATGATTCTTTTTTTTTAAAATATTTTTATTTATTTATTTGACAGAGGGAGAGATCACAAGTAGGCAGAGAGGCAGGCAGAGAGAAAGAGGGAAGCAGGCTTCTTGCTGAGCAGAGAGCCCGATGCGGGGCTCGATCCCAGGACCCTGAGATCATGACCTGAGCTGAAGGCAGAGGCTTTAACCCACTGAGCAACCCAGGTGCCCTTATAATATGATTCTATAATCTTCATCAAAATAAGAAGTTGATTGTTTTCATTGAAAGATAACATTAATTGCATCAGGTAAATTAATTACATTACCATGTAATTTTAATCTTAGAACTTTGAAAGAAAAAGAGTAAATTTGACACAAGTTACCCATCAAAGTACGGAATTTAGAAGTTCCCTAATGTTGCCCTTCAATCTTTAGCTCGATAGTGACTCTGGACATGGGGTTCACAATGAGACAAAAGAGGGCAATGGTAGTTTAACTGTCACAGTTTGACCAAATTCTACAGTTGCTGAGTCAGGAAGGAAACATGACTACAGAGTGATCCAGAACCAACAGCTGCCTTTGGGACCCACACCAACTTTTCTAATAAGACTTAATAAAGTCTCCCAGGAGGTAATAATAGGGACAAATGTTTTCCCCAAACCTCCATGTGGTTTTATTATATATTGCACCATAAAATGGTTTTTCCCTCTTGGGAATAAGTCTCCTACTTTTAATATAAGTCAATGAAATGTTAACATACAGAACTTCTTATTTTGGGGACATTTTTTTTTTCAGGAACATGAGATGTTTGAAGGGTGTTAATGAACATCCAAAAACTAAAACTAATCTTTCCATAAAGTCACAGTAATTAATATGATTGTTTTCAAAGGTTGCGCCTTCATGGAAGATGCAGTTTCTTTTAGAATATGTATAACTTTTTTTTGGTATGCTCGATAACTATAGGTAAATTAAAGAGCTACATGCATATTCTGGATTTGAGTGAATTTACCTTATCAGGGATCTGATACCTGGTTTCTACTGTTGTTTTTTCCTCCTCTTGTCTCCATGTATGTCTTTTCTGTGGCATCTTGATTTATTTATTTGTATATTTTTTAGCAGCTGACTGGTTCTGCGAATATAGCTATTTCATTGACCTATAGTCCACAGATCCTCAGTTACAGCCACTGCCACTTTTCATTCCTTGGAGTATATATTTTTTTAAATACTAGCAGTCGGTAACAGGTTTTCGATGTCCCACAATTGTGTTAAGCTCACATGAAAAAGTTGGCAGTGAGAAACACCCTGTTTTCAAATATATCCACAACTTTGAGATCCTTGGTCAGACCCTTCTCATTCTTTCTTATACCTCTATTTCTAGCTCACTCTCTTTATCCTAATTACATAGATAGATCACAGACTCTGCCCCTCTCCACTGGTTTATGTTTTAATCATTGTCTTCATCTTTCTTTGTGCCGGGTCTAACACAGATCTATTTGGATCAATTCCTTTCTCTTTGTTCAGTTTTTTGAGTCATCCCAACTCTGTAAAATGCTTTGATTTTTCATATTCTGGTTATTCTTTGTCCTTGAAAGTCCATTCTCTGCCTTTCTATGTTCTTAGAAGCTGATTTTTATGGACCACAACACCCAGGCTCCTTTGCCCTCTGGTTTCTGTTTGGTTTCAACCAGTTTGGAGGCCTTGGCAAATGATCACAGGAAGGAAAGAGAGAGAGGTCAGGATATTTATTTCACCTTCCCCCACACTCCCTCCTGCCTGTTTGTGGCTTTTGGCAGTAACTTCATTCCTCTACCTAAGGCCATGGTTCTAGTCATACAACCCTATCTCATGGCAACAGGTCTTGGCAAATTCTAGAAACTGCTTCCTTTTGTCCCTTGAGGCCTAGGGATGGCAATGGTGTCCTCGTATTATGAGTCCTTGGGGACTTTATCCCTTATTGGTTTCCCTATAACCTACCCACGTCTCTGTAAATAGTCTCTTCATCAAACTCTCTTCAGTTTACCCTTTGAGTGTGCCATTTGTTTCCTGCCAGGCCCCACAGTACTAACATAGAGAAATAAAATATATTTACTCTTATTTATCAATCCAGAATTCTATTTCTGTTGATCACAACACTAAAGTTTGAATATGATATAAATATATCATTCATGTTTTCCCCAAACATGTATAATGAAACCCCAAACTAAGCTTATACTCATGTTGTACTGTGTGTACATGCAAAAATCTGACAAATACTTAGAAATACACCAAAGTCTATTACATAGTAATTATTTGGTAACTATTTGTAGAATGAAGGCCCCTGTGCTAATGGTATGAAATCTAGGATAAACTACTTTCATAGACTCAAAACATGAAGGGGAAAAGAAAATCTTAATACCACAGTATTAACGTGGAGATAGCTGGTTATCTCCAGTATGTTGTTTCTCCTCCTCCTCCTCCTCCTTCTTTCTTCTTTCTTCTTTCTTCTTTCTTTTTTCTTCTTTCTCCTTCTTCTTCTTCTTCTTCTTCTTCTTCTTCTTCTTCTTCTTCTTCTTCTTCTTCTTCAAGATTTTATTTGACACAGAGAAACACAGCGAGAGAGGGAATGGGAGAGGGAGAAGCAGGCTTCCTGCCGAGCAGGAAGCCCGATACGGAGCTTGATCCCAGGACTCTGGGATCATGACCTGAGTTGAAGGCAGACACTTTTTTTTTTTTTTAAAGAGAGAGAAAGATCACAAGTAGGCAGAGAGGCAGACAGAGGGGGGGGGAAGCAGGCTCCCCACTGAGCAGAGAGACCCATATGGGGCTCTATCCCAGGACCCTGGGATCATGACCTGAGCCAAAGGCTTTATTTAACCCACTGAGCCACTCAGGCGCCCCAAGGCAGACACTTAATGATTGAGCCACCCAGGTGCCCCTGTTTCTTCTTCTTAATAATGGAACCCTCCCCTCCTACTCTTGGCCACTTGAATGGTCTTTGCATGAATCTAGGTGTTACTGTGCTACTCAGTTCTAGCCAGTGAGATATTAGTGGAGGTGATGTGTGCAATGTTAAGGAAGTCTGTCCTTCAAAAGGAAGTGGTTCACCATTCTTTCTCTTCTTGGTAGTTGGCATCAGAACTGCTATCTAGAGCTCCTTAAGATTAAGAAAGGTAGAGCAACAAGATTGAAGGGTCTGTGTCCTTGATACAATAGAATACCATAACTAGCCCTCACTTCTTACATCCAGATCTCTTATATAGAGAGAAATAAACATGGTGTCTTCTTTAAGCCACCATTATCTTAGATTTTCTGTTGTAGGTAGCCAAAGTTAATCCTGTTTGATATAAGTATGTATATGAGTTTCCTATTGTTACTGCAAAAAATCGTCACAAAGTTAGTGGCTTAAAATAACACACATTATCTTGCAGTTCTTGAAGTCAAACGTCCAACATGGGTCTCACCAGGCTAAATTCAAGGTTTTGGTAAGATTAGCTTCCTCCAGAAGGCTCTAGGGGGGAATCTTTCTTTGCCTTTTCCAGCTTCTAGAGGCTACCCATATTCCTTGGCTCACGGCCCCTTCTTCTGTCTTCAAAGCCAGCAACACTGGGCCAAGTTCTTCTCCTGCTGTCAGCTCACTAGTTCTTTATATTTCTGCCTTCCTCTTCTGTTTTTAAGGGCATTTGTGATTAAATTAGGTCCACCCAGATAATTCAGGATATCTCTGCATTTCAGGATCAGCTGATCAGCAAGCTTAATTCCATCTGCAACCTTAATTCCCACATAATCTAACATATTCACAGATTCTGAGGATTAGGCATAGACATCTTTGGAGGCCACTATTCTGCCTACCAAAGTATGCAGGTTTTAAGTTTCATGATTGATAAATGTTTTTATTGATTTATTTGTTCATCTTTAATTTATAAACAGCTTTAAAACATTATGGTAATTGGCCATTACTTTTTATGTAACATTTAGCATTGTGCCACATAGAAGTTTTAATAATTACTCATTAGTTCATTTATTTAATTACTGTTCTTGTGCATATTCTATGTGACAGATGCTAGGTGGGACTATAAATGCTTCATATACTTTTTGACCTCAAGAAGTGCAGAAAGAAACAGATTGACAAAAAGATTGTTTAAACGTCCAGAAGATCTAGTATTACATAGGAGAGACAAGTAACCTGGAGTCAAGTCTTTCTTGGAGAAGTGATAGAATTTGTCAGGAAAATGAGGGAAGAATGTTAAAGGCAGAAGTTACAGCGTATGCAGACCCCTCCAGATGAAAGTACAGTGTTTTGGGGGCAGAGAATCCAATAGAAGAAGAGCATCAAATAAATGGAATACCTATTCCAGATGAGGCTGCAGAAGTGGGTAAACAGGAACCAGATCACATAAAGATTCTAAGGATTGGGAATCCTATTATAATCCATGAAAGGGTTTTTAAAAAGTCAAGAATGTCCACATTATACAGGTGTTCTGATGGTGGGGGAATAGCAAGAGGAGCAGAGAAAAAGTGAGCAGAACAGCAATCATCAAGGGAACTTTAATACAAGTTCTTTTTTTCCTCTTGTATAGTCATTTATAAAGGAATAACTTAGCAACTAAAAGCCATACAAGATGTGGCTATCCAAAATGAAGCACAGATGAAGAATAACGTTTTCAGATTATATTAACAAATAGTATAATACTATTGTTAAATCTTATACAATATAAAGCATACTTAATATTTGTAATGTTTATAATAATCGTTTCAGGTTGGACTCCTAAAACTGACTTACTACATGCCAGGTCCTCAAAATTATACGATAAATGAATATTTTAAAAGACTCCAATGTATCCTTTAATGCTATTTTCCCTCTATTGTGTTTACAACAGCCTAATGCACTAAAGTTAACATCCTCCCAGTTCAGATTCTGCTGTCTTCCAAATTACCTTATATGCTTCCAAAGAAGGCAGACTTCGTTTTCTTTCCTTCACATCCTTCAGAGTACCTTGTACACACCACTACTGTAGCATTTACCACTTTTACTGTGTTTTACATCTGTCTTCTCTCCTGGCTTGAAATGTTCATCTTCATAGTTCTGATACCAAAAGCAATGCCTGTCAAACAGGAAGCACACTCAGTAACTATGGAAAAGAGCAGAAGTTCCTGCTGTCTGTGAATCATCAGGCACAGGCACTTTTTTGAAGAGCAAATGGGATCTTGTATGTGAGGTGATTTACATGGTGTGTGGCTTGTGGTAAACAGTAAACAATGAGTAATACAGCAAAAGCAAATTTTTAGACAAAAATCAGAGCCAGATATTCGGAGCATAACCCACACCACGCCTTTCTATTCAACAAGGCTAAAAGATAATTTTTTTATCCCTGAAAAATGTCACTTTAGGCACAGGCGGAATGATTCTAATAAAGGGCAAAAATAAGAGATGAGATTAACATGTTCGTTTAGCATTAGTTGGAATATTATATCATCTAGAAATACTGTTGGCTTCCATTAACTATATCATCTAAGGAATTCTCTGCACAAAAGTAAACTTACTACCCTAGGATAAATAATACTATTTGCAAGGTAATTAGATGGCAATAGCACTTTTTAAAAATACAAGTTAAAGATTATAGAAGAACTATAAAAGCTGCCTTAGTTTTATTTCTTGGTTTGTGTTCAACAGACACCAATTCCAATTGACCCAAGTAAGAAAAAATATAGAAATTTATAATAAGGATAGAAGTTCATGATTTTTTTTTCCATAGCATCCAAGAGTAGGAGAACAATCAGGTCTCCTAGGTAAAGAGTTGGAACACCTTTAGATAGGCTGTACCTCTCTATCTCTTACCTCTGCATCTTTGCGATTCTGTTTAACTTTCTTTCAGGACTTACCACTGTGCACAAAGGTGGAATCGACTCAAAAGAGGTATGAGGAGACACCTAAACATGTCCACTATAAAATTACACAATACTTAGAGGAAAAGCAATCGTCCCTATTCCTGCCTCAATACTAATATTATTCAGTGTTTTTTCATGTGTATAGTTTATATAGTTGAAATGATGCCTAGTTTTTGCCATATACGTATGAGAACTACATGCAATTTAGTATTATGCCTTTTCACTTAACATACCACACACCTTTTCCTATATAGGCACATAACCTTATACTTGAATTTTTTTTACTTGACTATAATATTCCTCGAATTGGTATACTATAATCTAAGCCAGTTACATATTATTGAACATTTGAATCACTTCCATTTTTTTGTTTTATGAATAATGAGCACTATTGTAGTATAGTTTTTGGGGTTTTTTTTGGTCATCTCCTGGGGAAATAGTCTCAGAACTGGAATTTAATCAATGGGAATAAATATGGTTGTATCTTTTTAAGCCTATTGTCAGCTTGCTTTTGAAAAGGATTGTACCAATCTATGATGCCACATGAAATACATGAGCTCGTCTCACCATGATTAAAAAATTTTCGAAATTGGTAACTTATTTTCCAGAATGGATGAACCAGTTTGCATTCCCACAGTAGAGAGGTTCCTCAAAAAGTTAAAAATAGAACTACTCTATAATCCAGCAATTGTACTATTAGATATTTACCCAAAGGATACAAAAATACTAAGGGATACATGTATCCCAATGTTTATAGAATCAATATCAACAATAGCTAAATTATGGAAAGGGCCAGAATGGCCATAGACTGATGAATGGATAAAGATGTGGGGAAGGGGGTGAATATATATCTGTGTGTGTGTGTGTGTGTGTGTGTATTTGGAATACTACTCAGCAATAAAAATGAAATCTTGCCATTTGCACAACGTGGTTGTAGCTAAGAGAGTATTAAATGAAATAAATCGGTCAGAGAAAGACAAAAACCGTAAGATTTCATTCATATGTGGAATTTAAGAAAGAGAACAGATGAACATAGGGAAAGGGAAAAAAGGCAAACCAGAAAACAGACTCTTAACTATAGAGAACTGAGAGATGCTGGAGGGGCGGTTGAAGTATGGGTTAAATGGGTGATGGGTATTAAGGGCACTTGTGATGAGCACTGAGTGTTATATTTAAGTGATGAATCACTAAACGCTACACTTGAAACTAGTGTTGTACTGTATGTTACTAACTAGAATTTAAATAAAAATTTGAAAAGAAAATTGGTAGTTTATTTACACTGAATGGAAACATGAATTGCCTAATGGTTTAGAATATGTACATTGGAAAACACCTAAATGTGTATTAAATTCCATACTGGATTAAACCAATAATTACTTCAGTTCTGGATCTTGCAACCTATTCAAGCTCTTTTATGCCTAGTATTACAAAAAAATCCTATATGTGTATTTATTTAAAATACCCTTGCTGAAAGAACAGTTTGTATTTCATTTAGCTTCTAACTAAACTTATCACTAGATTTTTAAAGAAATGTCTAACAAAATAACCATACTTAGAATTTTTCTAAGCTTCAAATTCTTACTATTATGCAATAATCAATCAACTACAAGGATTCCTGTTATATGATGGCAAAAGTTAACCATTTTGGAATTCTTGGGTAAGTATACTTGACTGCAAAATAAATTGGAAAGTAATTCAAAGGAATTCCTAGGAATACTATGCAATCATTTAGGAAGGATGAAGCAGCTAATCTGAAAAGCTCTTAAAAAAGTAAAGTCAGGTGAAAGGGAAAGAACAGTGTGTGTAGTTTTCTACCATTAACTACATGCACACACAAACACACAGTTTTTTTTTCAAACACAATTATACATACCCAAATGTGTAAGTGCATAGATTTTCTGTCGGAGGACACATAGTAGCAGTATTTGCCTCTAGAGAGGAGTTCTGGGAAACTAAAGCACAGGAGAGAGAAACTTACTTTCTACTGAATATATTCATATTTTTTGAATTTTGTATTTTGAACACATTCAAAACTATGGATAATGGTAATTTTTAATAATGGATACAAAGGGCTAGAGAATCCTCCTAAAAATTGTTTTGGGTGTAAGTTTATTCCCTAAGGGGTGGTAGTTGTAAACTAGAAAGACTGCAATACTCAAAATTATTATTCCATTCATTAGTTCATTTATTCAATTATTATTCTTGTGCATATTCTATGTGACAGATGCCATGTGGGGCTATAAATGCTTCATACACTTTTTGACCTCAAGAAGTGCAGAAAGAAACAGATTGACAAAAAGATTGTTTAAATAAATATCCAGGAGATCTAGTATTACATAGGAGAAACATCTAAACTAACCTGGAGTCAAGTAGGTCTTTCTTGGAGAAGTGATAGAATTTGTCAGGAAAATGAGGGAAGAATGTTAAAGGCAGAAGTTACAGCGTATGCAGACCCCTCCAGATGAAAGTGATGTGTTTTGGAGGCAGAAGATCCAATAGAAGAAGAGCATCAAATAGAAGGAATACCTTTTCCAGATGAGGCTGCAGAAGTGGATGAACAGATGAAATTAATCTTGCTGATCTTGAAATGGGGAGATATCCTGAATTATCTAGGTGGACCTAATTTAATCACAAATGCCCTTAAAAACAGAAGAGGGAGGCAGAAATATAAAGAACTAGTGAGCTGACAGCAGGAGAAGAAAGTGTTGCTGGCTTTGAAGACAGAGGAAGGGGCTGTGAGCCAAGGAATGTGGGTAGCCCCTAGAAGCTGGAAAAGGCAAAGAAAGATTCCCCCCTAGAGCCTTCTGGAGGAAGCTAATCCTACCAAAACCTTGAGTTTAGCCTGATGAGACCCATTTTAGACTTTTGACTTCCAAGAACTGTAAGATAATATATGTGTTACTTTAAGCCACTAAGTTTGTGATAGTTTTTTGCAGTAACATTAGGAAACTCCTATATATACACCTATATTAAAAAGGATTAACTTTGGCTGCCTGCAACAGAAAATCTAAGATAATGGTGGCTTTAAAAAGATATATTTATTTCTCTCTATATTAAAGTGATTCCATTTAAAGCTGTAGAGTAGAGACATAGTCAATTCTTAGCCCTGCTAACAGGCAGAGGCAGCGTGGTCTCACAAATTCTCTGTTAGCCAATATTTATACTTTTAATTCATATCTACACCATACGATTCTGGCCAATTTTCTATTTTGCTGATTTTCTATGGTTAAGTTCTTAATCTCAAGTGGCTTTTCTTGCTCTCCTCTATCAAGATTGCCTTCGAGTAGCAAAAGGCACTTAGGGAATGGAAGAACACTTTCAATATTAACAAAAGAATGAATGAATGAATAAATGAATGAATGAGATTTGAGAGTCCACACTCAACCCTTTCTTATGGGTATAACCTTGGATAAATCCCCTAACTTCTTACAAAATCAAATCTAATTTCTTTACATATACCAAAATTCCCTACATATTCACAGGGTTTTGGTGAGTGTCACATGAGATCATGGATGAAGTTATTTTAAAAGCTGTAAGACATAGAATTTTGAATTTTTATTGTACAAACCTGCTAGATCAATATAACTCTCCCTAGAGTCAAATACAATGAATTTTTAATAATTGGCTCTTTATTTTATGACAGCCCCTATGATGCTAACTCATTTGAGTAACATGAATTGAGTTGACTATATTTTTTACTTCTTCCTCTTGTTCATACTGTGATAGAGTTAAAATGTCAAAACCAGGTCTGAACTGACATGCTATATCAAATATTTGTCTATTACATTAAATCTACCTTGAAATAGTTTAAAAATATTTGCTTTTTATGTCTTAAGGTGTTTGCAAAGGACTGGCTTGGGTTTTATGACCAGTTTTGTCTTCGAAATTATCTACTTAGATTTTGGCCAACTGTCAAATGCAATTGAATTTAATCATGTTTTTCTTTCTAGGTTATAAAGTGTTTTTACAGATCATAAAAATATTACAAAGAGCCAAATTATTGTTTTATTCCTACATTTGATATTGTTTTATATTGTTGCTATATGTTTAGATAATTATGTTGTTTTACCCTCAGAAACCTTATTTTAATAGTTATAGCTGAATTTATTCCTAATTAAAATAGTATATAAAGCATGCACATTTAGAATCAACATTATTCTGTGTGTTTTGCTATTACAACTAACAATTTACATTATTTTAATGTTGTAAATAGCTGTGGAATCTAGTCATTTTGTTTATACTGAATTCATTACTGTCATTAAATAAATATCTTTTTTCTTTAGTAGCTCAACTTATTTCCTGAATCTACCCATTTGATATTGTGCTTTTGATCTGTAAAGTCACTGATAAATATGTTACTGTTTTTCAAATAATGTCATAATAGAATGAAAAATTTTCTGGCAGATATTTTCATTAGCTAACTGGTAACATTTTTTAGTAACAGCCAGAAGTAATACATGAATATAAAACATCGTATGTTCAGCATCAACTTTATAAATAGAAATAGTAGACGATATTACTCAGGTTATTGTCTGCTAAAGAAAAAAATTAAAAACATTGACTCTATGACAAAAATATAATTAGTTTTTTGAGATGATTGAATAAATTGATTGTAGTTCTTCCCTATTTTATTTTATTTTCTGTGTTTATACAGGAAAATTAAACCTGATTTTTCCCCTCTTGTTACCTAGTTTACTTATATTTTTGTCCTCCCTTGAAATCAAGTTCTTCAGTCTTTAGGTATGTTATGGACATACATCAAACTACTAAAATCTACTTTTGGTGTTTGAGGTTGGTTTTAAATCATGTCCTTGTTGCATCTGCTCTTCCTCCACAGCTAGACAGCAGTGGAGTGACCAAAAGACTATCAACCAGACAAAAGCATTTGATGCAAAGAATTTGACAACCCATTAGCTAGAAAACCATCACCTGAATAATTCAAAATCGATTGAAGCTTTTCCCCCATATATAAAATTGTTCTGTAGTTCCCTTCATTTTTGCATTTCTCCTTTGTATAGCCTTGGGAAACATAGATCAGTGATGTAGCAGTAAAAGACATCATGATACCAAATAGGAAATGAGGACTTGGGAGATGCTTTGGACCTCTTAATTTTCAGGCCACTTGAGAGCAGATACAGTTCATTACACAGGAAAATTGCTTGATCTTGGAAAAAGAGGGTGCTGGAGGTGAGGGAAAATGAGTTAGTCACCAATACAGTTCACCTTGCAATTCAGTCATTTAGATCTAACTAGAGAATGATTGCTGCCATGTTCCAGATAAAGAATGAAAACTCTTCTCACAATAAAATGGTGAATCACATATCCCGTTTAGATTCTAGAATAAAAAAAGAAGTAAAAGGAAATAGCTTATGTATGTTAATACAAACCAATTTTAATAGAGCCTTTATAATCTACATGTGGTTTTATTTGAGCTTTATTATGACATTAATAGATATTATTTCCATCTCCTATGTATAGAGACCAATTCAGAGGCTACAGTCACCCAGTTCATGTAGACTGGGACTCAAATTCAGATCATAACTACAGATCCCATGTGTAAATTGTATTGTACTCAATAAACAAAATATACAGAGCTGTACAAAGACAAGATTCTAAAGCATAAACCTTTATTCTAAAGCATAACATTAATATTCAGAAAAAGAATTGTGAGCAGAAATATTTTAGTGAATTTTTTTTATATGTTCAATATTTCTATAAATTTTCTCATGCAAAACTTTGGCATATAATTCTTTCTATACTCCATTTTCTCTGTTTCGTGAACATAAAACATTCCCTCCCACCCCTGTTTCAGAAGATCTTTTTCCTTACTTCCCAATCTCCGTCTCTCCCCACTTGCCCTTTAATCTTCTTTGATTCCCCTTGCCTCTGACCACCCACCACAAATTTTATCAGTTTATTTCATAATCAGTTGTTCCATGTCTTGTTTCTCATTGCATATTATAAACTCATTTATGATAGAGACCACGGCTAATAATTCCTGTTACAGTGATAAGCAAAACTGGAAAAATATATTTTAAATATCTTTTATGATAGATAACTACCATCTGTGGCTGGTATAAGAAGATAATCCTGGGATGCCTGGGTGGCTCAGTCAGTTAAGCAGCTGACTTGATTTCATCTTAGGTCATGATCTCAGGGTCCTAGGATAGAGCCCTAGGTCAGGCTTTGCACTCAGCGGGAAGTCTGCTTGGGGATTCTCTCTTTCCTTCTCCTTCTGTCCTTCCCCCTACTCTCTCGTGTCTGTGTGCTTTCTCTCTAAAATCTCTCTCTAAAAAATAGGAGAGGATCCTGATTGGATGCTGATATGGAAAGAGACCAGTTTTCTTCAGTGTACTTGATAACCTGAACTTAACCCAATAGGAAACAAAAGAGCTGAAAAAGAAGTACCCCTTTTTAAATGAGCCGCCAGGGATTAGCCATCACATTTTAGTACCATTGTGTGTGGTACTATGATATTAGTATACCTGAGTTCTGAGAGTCAAGGAGGAGAAGATTGAATTTTGGAGCAAACGCATAAGTAGGCAAAAACCAAAAAGGAAGACAACAGTCAGAAGTTGATATCCACCCTCCAAAACAACTCAAATTCTGAATTAGAGTTTAGTAGTTCTGGGATAGGAAGGAATCTACATTTTTAATTGTTGTGAGGACACATGACAATACCTCTTTAGAGTTATGGGGACAGAAAAGAAAGAATGTATCTAGAGGAGTGAATACCTCTAGTGGGAAAAGCTGAGTTGGAAAACCAATACTACATTGTTGTTAGCATTACACACAAAAAGATTCTCTTGAAACACAATTTCAAAGTTCTTGTATTAATATAGTCTATGGAGCCAAGAGACCATAGCCATAGTAGTTCCTCCTGGCACAGAAAAAAGTGCCAAGCAGATACAACATTAATTTGTAGAACTCTCAGGGTAGCCTTCCTTCAATATGTACATTTTATATTTGCCAATGGAAAAACTATCAAATGGTAGAAATAGAGGTAAGGGGAGGAAAAGTTTTTTAAAGATAACACAAGATGTTCTAGTTGTCACTAGTTGTCGTTTTATGAAAGATCTCAAAAAGGGCACCTGGGTGGCTCAGTTGGTTAAGCAACTGCCTTGGGCCCAGGTCATGATCCTGGAGTCTTGGGATTGAGTCCCACATCGGGCTCCCAGCTCCACAGGGAGTCTGCTTCTCTCTCTGACCTTCGCTCCTCTCATGCTCTCACTTTCTCTCTCAAATAAAATCTTTACTTAAAAAAAAAACTCAAAAATATGTATCACTCATAGCAATCTATTTTTTTCAAAACCAAATGGTTTCAAAACCACTTGTAGTCAAAAACAAATGACTCCAGAATAGGAAGAAATCTCAGAAGCCTACCGAAAAAATGGTTTTAAAAGTAAAGTTAAAAGTTAAAAAGTGTTAAATTGTGTTTCAGAACCAAGACTCATTCTACAAGAATAAAGATAGCGTTACACAGAAACACACAAGATGTAATGACCGAGAATTTTAAAGAGTGAAATGAAATAAAAAATATATTAACTCTATCTGAGGAAAATTATGATAATGATAAAAAGACATGACAGTTGGGAGAAAATCTAATATTCAAGAAAAAAAACCAGGAAAGAATATAGATACGGGTAATAATTTTCCACAAAGAAATCTCAACGGAGAAAGAATACCTTTTAAGAATCATTCAAGTTATGGGACTCCTGAGTGGCTCAATGGGTTAAATGTCTGCCTTTGGCTCAGATCATGTTCCTGGGGACCTGGGATTGAGCCCCTCATCTGGCTCCCTGCTCAGTGGGGAGCCTTCTCCCTCTGTTTACCACTCCCCGTGCTTCTGCTTTCTCTGTCAAATAAATACATAAAGTCTTTTTAAAAAAGAATCAAGTCATTAAGAAAGATATTAGAACAAAATAAATCAGTAGTGAAACAAGAATTTTTAAAGGAATTTCCAGATGAAACCAGCTATTAGGGGACGCCTGGGTGGCTCAGTTGGTTGGGTGGCTGCCTTCCCTTCAGCTCGGGTCATGGTCCCAGAGTCCTGGAATTGAGTCCCACATCGGGCTCCTTGCTCAGCAGGGAGCCTGCTTCTCCCTCCGCCTGCCACTCTGCCTGCTTGTGCTCTGTCTCTGACAGATAAATAAGTGAAATCTTAAAGAAAAAAAAAAAAAAAAAGAAATCAGCTATTAGTTTAAGGCACAAGAATTACTGATCTTTCATTGGTGGAGAAGGTCACTGTGGTAAGATCATTACAGAAAATATTGCTGGATTATTTTTAGAAAACTGTATGAAACTATATGTCTGAGTATGATAAAACTGAGATACAATATTAAGCCAAAGATGTTAAAACATGCTCTTTAACCTTATAAACCTAGCCTGAAACCAAGAGAGAGTGCCTAATCTTTTTAAAGGGGGACACTTAAGAATTTGTTCATTTATTTGACAAATATTTGTTGATCTGCTTCTCTGTACCAGGCACTGTTCTAAGTTCTTGGGGGTACAATAAGGAACCAGAGAGACAAAAATCTCTGCCTAGCAGAACCTGTAGTCTAGTAAAATGAGACAAATAACAAATATAATAAACCAATTATATGTTAGAAGAGGTTTAAGTGCTCTGGAAAAATAGAGCAGGATAAAAATGATTGGAGATGCAGAAACATCATGGTTGCTCTTTTAAATTACAAAACGTTCATCATCTGTAGCCATCAGGGAGATTCAAAACCACACTGAGATACCACCTTACACCAGTTAGAATGGCCAAAATCAACAGGACAGTAAACAACAAATGTTGGAGAGGATGTGGAGAAAGGGGAACCCTCCTACACTGTTGGTGAGATTGCAAGTTGGTGCAGCCACTCTGAAAAACAGTGTGGAGATTCCTCAAGAAATTAAAAATAGAGCTACCCTATGACCTTGCAATTGCACTACTGGGTATTTACCCCAAAGAAGCAGATGCAGTACAAAGAAGGGCCACATATACCCCAATGTTCATGGCAGCAATGGCCACAATCGCCAAACTGTGGAAAGAACCAAAATGCCCTTCAACAGATGAGTGGATAAAGAAGATATGGTACATATATGCAATGGAATATTATGCCTCCATCAGAAAGGACGAATATCCAACT
>CM053611.1:114055984-114136133 GCA_028646535.1 Procyon lotor
TTTGGAGGGGAGGGGGGTGGGGGGTTGGGTGAGCCTGGTGGTGGGTATTGAGGAGGGCATGTATTGCGTGGAGCACTGGGTGTGGTACATGAACAATTAATCTTGTAACACTGAAAAAATAAACATATTTGGGGGAAAAAATTAAAAAAGGTAAAATTCCAGGACTTTGTAACAGATTCTCAGAAAGATGCACGTGAGTATATTGAGGATGTCAGTGGAGATAAGCATTAGGATATGTCCAGTAAATGACTGATTTTAACTACTCAGTAATTTTTGTTTGGTTCACAGCAGGTGTCATAGCAGAAAGTAAGTTGTGGAATTCTCGTAAAAGAAATATATAGTTTTTTTAATGAGTGTTATAATAAACAAAATCTGTGATGCGTCCCATTAATTGAATCCCTAACACCTGTTCTCTTTATTTACCTTACTTTTGTTTTTCATTTTGTTAAGTACTATTTCACTACTGTTTTACAACAAAATAATTGAACATATGTGCACTATTAGTCATAAAACATTTACATTCCATTCTTTCCATCATTGTTAATGATAGTATAATTTTCTATGTTGAGTATGTTTTAAAAATAGGGATGATTTCTTTATTACAAATGAATATGTACATCTTACCTGTTTGCGCAGGGATTTACTAAGTTAGGAGTAGGCGAAGGACCTCGGGCTTCAAGTACCTTTTGATTAGCTCTTTTAGTTTTAGACAGCCATGTTATCAGTGACATTAAGTTCAAGACCACATGAATATAGGAACTTCTGCCTCCTTTTCTCAACCCTTGAAAGATAGTTAGAAATAGTAATGTATTATTAAACTACAATAATGATAGTTCAAAGAGTTTTGTGCTCTTTACCCCTTAAAATCTCAGTCCTTATGATGACATGATGTCAGGAAGATTCTTTCCAGACTGAGGTTCAGAGAAGGTTTTTACCAAGGTCACTAACTAATAGGGGTGTGGTGAAGAGCACAATGCATGGGGCTGAGATGAATACTACAGTTCTTTAAAAACCAACATGTTCTAAGCTATGTTAAGTGACCTGGTTTTGTTGTGAAAACTGGAAGAGCATTTAATAGAGTTTACCAAATCTAAACATTGCATAATTTAGGTAAATGCTTGTCATTAAATGACAAAGCATCTTTCTTCTTGCTCCAGTGTTCCTTTCTCTGCCCCAGCCAACAGCTCAGCTCACCTCAGCTCCCAGGGTAGAAACAGTGATCTCCAATAAATTTAAGTGATAAAGGATGCACAGAAATTTTAGTTGGCTTTTTTTTTTTTAAAGATTTTATTAATTTATTTGACAGAGATCAGAAGCAGGCAGAGAGAGAGGAGGAAGCAGGCTCCCCGCCAACCAGAGAGCCAGATTCAGGGCTTGATCCCAGGACCTGAGATCACGACCTGAGCCGAAGGCAGAGGCCTTAACCCACTGAGCCACCCAGGTGCCCCTCGTTGGCTTATTTTTAATTTTACGCTCACTGAGGATATGAACTGTAAAATTTTTTTGAGTGAAACAATACCTCTTGTGCAATCATTCTTAATAATTCATGATTTTTAAGACTGAAAAAATCTCAAAATGGGTATTATAAAAATTATTTCAAAGCCAGCTTTTTACTACTATGTACATAATTTATAGATCAAACAAAAATTTTAGGAATCAAGTTTGTGAAAATTTCTAGTCTCAATACTCATATTATTACAGAAGTAGAAATGCTAAACATTTAGTCTTTTACTGTGTATTAGTGTCTAGAAGATTAACTGCCATGGGCTTTGTCTCAGGTCTCTCAGGTTGGTCATTAACTAAGCTTACAAAAGAATAACCTATCACATTTTGTTTTATGAAACTGACAATAAAAAAATCACTATTCTTTAAATCTAAAGGTTTTTTTCCCGTGTTCAAAAATATTCTTGGAGTGCGTGTGGGGAGGTGGGTGGTTAGGTGTAGGTGTGGGTGTGTGTGCATGCACGTGCACTCTATTAAAGGCTTGGTAAATAAGTTTAACTGCATGTTGAATGATGGGATGAAATGTAACATTATCCAGCAGAAGTGTCCTACCCTATTCCCAGGTGAAAATCACTGTATTGTTTATCAAGTGTCCCTAAAGACTGATGTGATTCCCCAGGTAAGGAGATTTAGAATCTCATTCCAGATTTTTATAGGTTTATTAAGATATCCTTTTTATTGCTCAGACAGCTTACCACTTCTGCAATTTTGGATTTTCTTCTGTTTTTCTCTTTAACTGGTAATAAGACAAAGTGAGCCCTTTGACTTACACACTGAGTCCTGCAGCTTCTCATCTACTCAGGGATGAAGTTACTCCCTTCTTCTGCATCTATATTCTCTTCAGTAGTACCATGTGCTACAATATTGTTAGACCCAGTGGTTCATTCTTAGTCCTCATATACCTTGTGATGAGCAAATCCTCATAGTTGATCCCCTGTCCTCTTTGAAATGCTTCCTGCACTTAGCTTTAGGACGCTTGCCTGGTTTCTCTAATTCTTCTTAGGCTAGTCCTTTTCATCCTTTCTTAATTGTTCTCTTCTTCCCAGTCTCTGTTAAAATGCTAGGGGTTAGTCCATGGATATCTTTCCCTCTCAGTCTACATGCCTTCCCTAAATAATCTTATCCCTTTTCTTGGCTTCCATTCTTATCTATATGCCAGTGGCTCCCAAATAAATATCTTTAGCCTGGACCTAATCCATTAACTCCAGGCTTATTTGGCCTCTGTATTTGGATGACCAGTAGACATTTCAAACGTAGCCCCAAACTGTGCTTCTGTATCCAAATCCCAACCTGCATCATCTGCAATCTCAACTTCTTATTTCACACAAGAGTAACTCTAAAGGCTCAGGTGAAAGCCTTGGAGTTCATCATGACTCGCTCTTTTCTTAAACTCCTTGTTCATTTTTTTTTCCAGAAAATTCATATCTTCTACTTTTAAAATACATCCAGAATTTGAACACTTTTCATCAGTTTTCTTGCTACTCTCTCCCTCACAGGGTATTCTTATTTCTGTCTTTGTCACTTTTTGCCTTGTTTCAATAGACAAGCTACAGTTATTCTGCTAAAACTCTATAGTCAGATTGGGTCTTTGCTCAAACCCTCCAATGGCTTCCCTTCTCAATAAATGAAAGCCAAAGTCCTAACAACGGTTTTCAAGGTCTGTATGATCTTCCCACATCCAGCTCCCCAACTTTACTTGCTACAGTCCCCATCCTTCACCCTGTTCAACCACTTCTGCCTCCTCAGTGTTCTTGAATATGCCAGGCATGTTTCGGCCCTAGAGCAGGGGTTGGAAACAAGGTCTCTCAAATTCCAAATCTTGTTCCTGAATCTAAATAATTTGTAGAAACCCTCTAGAAATCCTAATCAGAATATTCTCATAGAAACATAGTACCTAAATCATATGCTGATTTTTAAATGCCCCTATTAAAAGTAATTCTAAACATATTACTTCATGTTGCTGAGCTATTTCACTAAAATCTAAACTAGTATGGAACTAAAAAGAAGATGTTAACAGAGTTCTGTGATGTATGACACAGACTATCTAATTAAGCTAAAAGCATCTAAGTAATGTCTACAAATATTCACTCAGTACCAATTAAGTACTGGCATCTACCTTGACCACATGAGTGTCAAGTCTCATGTTAGGGAGGGATACAGCGGTGAGTGAGAGAAACAGAATCTAAGAGAAGGAGAGAGAGAAACTGGAGAAGACCCAAGTGATTTTGCAACAAGGATTATCAGATGCCTTTGTCCAATAGGTAATAAGACATATGACTGTTAAATGAATCTGGGAATGCAAGTCTTACTAAACATTCTAATACCAGTGATTTATATTAATGAAGAAAAATTGTATCTGAATAGATGCAGAAAAAACATTTGATAAAATTCAACGTTCATTTAAAAACCCTCAAACTAAGAATAGAAGGAAGTTTACTTAATCTGAAAAGAGTACCTAAACAAAAACTTAAACATTGTGTTTATCAGTGAAATGGTGGAAACTTTCTCACTAAGATCTGAGTGAGATAATGATGCCCAATATCAGCACGTCCAATCAGTATTACAATGATTGTCCTCCCCAGTGCAATAGGCAAGAAAAAGACATGGAATATATCAGGATCTGAAAGTAAAATATGAAGTTCTTTGTTCACAGATGATATGATTGGGTCAAAGAAAATTCAAAAAAATTTTCAGATACATTTTTAAAATTAATTAGAGTATTAGGAGAAGGATGAGTACACAATATACAAAAATCAGTTGTATTTCTCTATACCAGCAATACGTAGGACTTAGAAAAAGGAAAAAAATTTGAGAACACCATATAGAATGATCTTAGCACCAAATGCCTAGGAAAAAGCTTAATAAAAGCTTAATAAAAAGCTTTTCATACCCAGACAACCATAAAACATTATTGAAAGAACCTTAATAATAAATATGTATGTGTTAGAAAACTTGCTATTGTAAAGATGTTCATTCTCCCTAAATTCAGTGATTTTGATGTAATGAATATATTCAACCAAACTAAATAAAAATTCCAGGTTTTTATGAAAACTGATAAGCTGATTCTAAAATTTATATGTAAATGCAAAGAACCAAGAATAGCAAAGAATCTTAAAGAAGAAAAAAAACATACAGAGAAATTCCTTTATCAAATATCATGATTTTTTTTATAAAACAGAAGAATTAAGAGTATGAATTGGCAAAAGGATTGAGAAAAAGCCCAAAAGACCAGAAAAGAGACTTCAAAACTTATTCATATATATCTATGGACTCTTGGTTTATGATAGGTGACATCTTTCAATAAGTGGTATGAGTCAACTGGCTATCCATATGATAAAAGATGAAACAGGAGCCTTCATACCATCTACAAAAATCCATTACAAGTAGATTGTAGATATAAATACAAAATAAACATTAACTATTGAAGAAAATAAAATAGTAGATTATCTTCAGGGCATTAGGATAGGAAAAGTTTTCCTAAATAGAACACAGAAGGCATGACCTAAAAGGGAAATGATTGATACATCACACTGATAGAAACCATTAAGAAAGCAAAAATGAAAACCACAGAGTCAAAGACAGTATTTGCCAATTGTATAACCAACAAAGAACTCATATCCAAAATATGTGACGAACTCTTACAGGTCAATCAGAAAAAGATAACCAAAAGAAAAGTGGGCAGGAGACTTGAACAGACACTTCACAAAAGAGGATATCCAGATGGCCAATAAAGATATGAAAAGGTGACATCATTCCTCTTCAGAGGAATGGAAATTAAAATCACGAGGAGATAGCATTTCAAATCTAGCAGAATGGCTAAAATAGAAAAGCCTGACAGTACTTTATGGGGAGGATGTGGAGCAATGTGTACTCATATTGCTGGTAGGGAATGTAAATTGGTACTGGTAATTTAGAAACTTTTTTATTACCTACTAAAACTGAACAGGTTCATACCTGTAATTCCACTCCTTGGTGGAAATGCATACATATGTGCACAAATACCAGAAGACATGTATAAGAATGTTAGTACCAGCATACAAACAAATATCATTGTAAAATGCCCATTCAAGCAATGAAAATAAACTAACCACTGCTATTCCTTTATATGAAGTTCAAAAATAGATAAAACTATGGTGATA
Organism: Procyon lotor; assembly: GCA_028646535.1. Taxonomy (NCBI): domain Eukaryota; kingdom Metazoa; phylum Chordata; class Mammalia; order Carnivora; family Procyonidae; genus Procyon; species Procyon lotor. The sequence goes on from CM053611.1 coordinate 114,061,627, forward strand.
AAAATGAGAACATTGATTATTTTTTAGGAGGAGGGAGGATTTCTAAATGGAGAGGGACCAAGAGGGGTATTTGGAGTGTTTAGTAATGTTCTATTTCTTGACCTGTGTGATGGTATTTAAAAAAAAAAAAGGTATTCACCTTGTGATAATTTGAGTTTATGATTTTCACTTTAATATGTCTTTTAGTAATTTTTAAAGTTTTATTTGAGAGAGAGAAAGAATGAATTGGGGGGAGGGGCAGAAGGAGACAATTTTTCAAGCAGACTTGCAGCTCTGCAAGCCCAACTCTCATGACACTGAGATCTTGACCTGAGCCAAAATCAAAAGTTGGATGCTTAACTGATTGAGCCACAGAGGCACCCTTATACTTAATAATTTTTTAATAGATTTTTAAAAAATATCCCTTGCAGTATAGCAACTATTACTTCCTAGGTGCTATTTTTACCTGTTTGTTAATCATTTATCTCTGTGTAGTGTTTTATAGTTGTTGGGAAAGGCAGGTGAACTAATACATATAATACCATCTTGAGAAATCATAATCTTGGCATGAAAAATGACTGGATATTTTACTGGATATTTTCAGATAGTAAGCATGAGGACAAAATCTTAAGAGCACTTTATTAAGTAAATACCTTTTCAAATAATACTTAACTCCAAATTAAAATATTTTCTATGGTTCCAGGCATTAGTTAATGTCTGCATTTATCAACATATGGAAGATACATAGTTTTTAAAAATATAAATTGTGTTCATAAATTACATATTATTTTGATTTATTTTTATATCTAAAACATATGTTTGAAATAATTTCATTTATTTTTATAAAATTAAGTTATTCAAACTAAAAGGACTATGGAGTGAAAAGTAAATTCCCTTTATTCCTCCCTTTCTCCATCCTATTTCCTAAAATGAAACATGTTAGCAGATTGTTTTTTGAATCCTTCCATAAATTCTCTATGTATATGTCAATGTGGGTTGTTTTTTTTTTTACAGACTTTAAGATCATACTCTTCTGCAACTTTGTTTTTCATCAATATAGTTTAATTTACATATTTGCATATCAGTGCATAAATACATCATTCTTTTAAATCTGGGTAATATCTATAGTTCTTTTTAATGGCTGCACAATATTCCAACATACAGAAATTTCATTATTTGGCCTTTCTTCTAATAGGTAAATTGTTTCCATTTTTTTGTCATTATAAAAATGTTACAACAAATATGTGTATGTGTGTTTGAGTGTGTGTGTTTGTGTGTGTGTGTCTATTTGAGAGAGTATATGTATAGGAATTGCTGAGTCAAGAGTACAAATATTTTTTGACATTGAAAATAACCCAAACCAAACTTTACTTTTGTGAATAGTCATTGAGAATTGAATATAGCATCATATGCTATATTCAATTTTCTTGAATTAGTTTCAAGAAAACTAATTTCAAGTAAAGCACCAAAATGGGAACCAGTGAATCTTTTAAGGCAGATAGAATATACCAAACCATTAACGATGTAGGATTTTAGTAGAAAGAAAGACATTTGGAAGATAATTTTCCCCTGATCCAAGCCCATAGTCACAGAACCATTTGAATGTCAAATGTAGAATGAACAAACAAAATTACAGCCTCTATTCACAAACAATAATTGTAATATAATTAAGTCACAAATTTATAATAGTAATAGTCAAGTAAAATATTTCACTTAGATTCCTTATATTAGAAATTGTCTTCTCAGGATGAGGCCACATTTACTCTAAAAGCCGATCACCTTTGAGTCATGCTGTTCTAAGAATTGAGTTTTTCTTCTGCTGGAGAACTGTTGATCATTTAAGTCTGTACCTACTGCTGATAGGGATCCTTAGTTTAACACCAGGAAATGAAGGCATCAAAACCTCTTAGAAATGAGCAGTGGACACTATCTGTATTAATGTGCTCTAAAAATAGTTGAACTTAGAAAGGAATGGATACAATTTCTTCTTTACAGCTAGAAAATTGGTACCCTCGCTCTCTGTTATTTACCTATACCATGCATCAAAACACAATCTTTCTTCACTGTAATACAAGATTGTTAATAGTGAAAGAACAGAGACATGGTGGAAATTTAGATATTCAAATGACTTTTAGCTTTTGCAAACAATCATAGCTAGTTTTTGAGTGCTTATTATATACTTGGTGCACTTGTGAGTGCTTCATTTACAACCCTATTTACAACCCTTCGATGTTACAAAAAACATCATTGTGCAGATTAGAAATAGCAAGCATACAGATGCTAAGTAAAGTCGACACTGTATGTAGCAGAGACAGTATTCAAACCAACATAAAATGACTACAGAGCCACTACCCTTCGTAGTGAAGTGGAATTGCATTTGGTTCTGAACTTTTGAAGCCTGAGGCTCCACATCTGTTTTGCCTTCACCCACTTCAGAGCACACAGTGTCATTTGGTCATGAGATTTCTCCTTCCCATTGGACAGAGGGACTAGACAAGGGCAGATATATTTCTATGTATGTATCATTTGTGAAATAGGTGTCTTAACTTTTTGCCTTTTAGGATGACGTGTAATTTTTTTTTTTTTTGAAAGTTTGATATGATATGCCTGGGAATGGGAACTGAGGCAATTAGGTTTGCAGTGTGAGGTGTTATCTTAATCTAGCCAGGAGCTGGGCTAGATAAATGTTTAACGTTTGCTGTAGCTGTGTTAGAGGCTTCAGTTTCCTCTAGGGTTTTTTTGTTTGTTTGTTTTCATGTGTGAGTTTGTTTGTTTGGGTGTGTTTTCTTCTTCCCATTGTCTTTAGGTTTCCCTAAGAACTCCTTCTAAAATAGAGTCTGTGTCTTACAGCTCTCTCAATTGTAATCCACACCCTGTCAACGTGGTGGTAAGGTTTTGGAGAGGGGAACTGTTTTGTAATCTTATGATTAAATCTCTGCTTTTTCTCATGTAAAACCATACAACTATATACCGTAGATAAGGAGGTATCCACAGAAGATGACGACAATGTCCAGTCATGCACATAAAATGTGGTGGTACCTGTAGGCCTGGCAGGCCTGGCTGGACCCAGTGGATGCAGCAGTGCCTAGAGGATGTAGTATAATCAGGGAGGGGGACACATAGAGAAAAAAGGAGTTAGAACTCTCCGTAATGATGACATCTCATTTATTCTAAACTCTTGGTGAAAATGAACCCGACTTGTTAATGAACTCATATGAGACAGTCCTCAGGAACTCCCAGAAACACTTGGAGCAGGTTTTTAGAGACCTAAGATGTTGTATTTGCAAGTGACAGAAAGAGCCACTGAAATAAGAATTATGCTAGTTAGCTCTAAGTAAGTTTTTAATTTTAGTTTTAAAAACCATAGCCTTTAAAATAAAGGCTATTAAATTGCTCTTATTTTTGTCTCTATGTTTTTGTTGTCTAAAAATCCTTATTTGCCATTAAGCCCGTGATTTGATCACAGATCTACAGAGTGATTGAACTATTTTGGTTCAACGTTCCAATTGCATAGGAGCCAGTATAAAAGAGGGCGAAAGATACTCAACCAGGACTTCGAGTTTCAAAGGCAGCACAGGAATTCTCATCATCTTTCAAAGCTCTTGACTCAGTGGGGAGCAGTAGGTGATGAGTTTTTATCATCTCTTTTTTGCCCCTTCTCTAAACTCCATCTCCTCTCCTTATAGTCTGTGGTCTCCTTAAAGGATAGTGTCACCAACTATGCTTTCTTAGTTTCTCCTGTGTAAATTTCTATCTTTTGTTTCAAACCAACTGGTGATTGATTTTTTTGTCATGATTGTTGACTTAGAAATTCAATGGCTATGTGTAGTTACCTCTCCATCAGCTGTTATTACCATAGTTCCCAAACTGCCCTGCTATGTTCTGTGCCATGGAGAACTCACAGAAGCACTGTGAGATCTTTTAAATTTTCAAGAGAAACATTGTAACAGCTGGATGTTACGTGAACTACTATTATTAAGTTGTTTGGGCCTGACTACTTAATAAAAGGAATAAAAAGGACCTCTTGATTATTTCTTTTGACACCATGAAAAAATTACTGGGGCACAAAGGGCACTGTGAACAGAGGAAGTTTGGGCACCTCTGCATTACCCCTTCCCAACAACTTATTTCTCCTTGAGGTTCCACGTGGATCTGAGACATTGAATTTACTCCCAAATCCAAGTTTGGAGTATATGATCAGGCTAAATTCATCAATGCAGTACACTCTCTAGGTTTTGGTAAGAGATGAGCATGTGTCCCACATCAGCCCAGTCAGAGTAAATCTCAGGTCCCTTGCTTAAAATATTTGAACAATCTCAATTGTAATCTGTCTTTGAGTGAAGAAAGAATGTGGCTACAGAATTGTTGACAACCATCTTTTGACCACAGTGAGAGCCAGCCTTTGGAAATAAAGTTGACACTGAAGGTAGAGTGGTGAAACTGAAGGAAACTGGGGAACATTCTTGAGCTACTGGATCAAGCCTACCCTGAAGCCCGACTACTACTTTTCATTTGTGTTTATTCCTCTAAATATTATTGTTTTAAGTACGTTTCCACCAGTTGCCTTGTTATTTTTAATTCATAGGAGTTCTTGTTTTATTCTAGTTATTAGTCATATATAGTATTGCAGATATCTTAAATTTGTCTTGCCATATTGGGCCTCTGATACAGTTTTGAGTAGAAATGCTAGTATTGGATGTGCTTTTCTCAGTCTCAGGGAGAGGGCTTTCTATAATTCACCATTAAGTATTACACATGCTATAAGTTTCGTTTTGTTTTTCATAAATAATCATTCACCAGATTAATGAAATTATCCTTTATTCCTTGTTGTTAAAAATTTATATTACGAATGAGTGTTGAATTTGGTAAATGAGTACTTTTCTGTTGGAGAAGCAGCCATTACTGCACCTGCTATCTGTCTTCTGGATTGCCCAATCAATGCCCTAGACCTGGAACATACCCTTATCTGGAAACTGGGTTCCAAACTGTCATTTGTTCCCATTTTCTTCTGTTATTAAAGAAATCTTTTCCTTGTTCTGGGTTCTTGTATTGCTCAACATTATCACATGCTTTTGCTGTGTCTATTGAAATGACCATACCATTTTTTTTTTCTCATTTTTTCTGTTAGTGAGGTAAATTATATTAACTGATTTTCAAATGTTATATTACCCTTTTGTTCCTGTAAAAAACTCCACTTAGTCATAATCTATTACTTTTTATACATAGCTAGATTTGACTTGTTATTATGTGGTATAGGAATTTTGCATCTCTCTTTAAGAGAGGTTGACTTGTAATTTTCTTGTAATGTCCTTGTTGTATTTTGGTATGAAGATTATTCTGGTCTTATTTCCATTCTCTCAATAATAAAATCTATTTGGCAACATACATGGTTGTTATATCATATCATGTCTTGATTTGCAATTAAATGTTATTGTGTGATTACCAAAAAAAAAAAAAAAAGATATCTAAATGAGCAGCTACCTGAATTATAATGCATACCAAAAAAATTATTCTGTCAAGTCTCATTTATCTCTAATATTATTTTCTATTACTTATGTTACATCACTCTAAAAAACTTAGAAAGATGAATTAGAATGTGCAGATGTGGAATGAAAGATGTAAAATGACTACTATATTTGATTATATAAATTTTTATCACTGAAACCAAAGATGATCAACTAAATATTTTAGCAATGATAAAAAACTTCAGTATTCATATATTTGGGAAAAATAATATACAATAAACAGCTTATGTATATATATTATATATTATATATAAAATAAATTTTAGAAGATTTAAATTATAAAGTTTCTTTTTTAATAGCACAATGCAAAAGTAAAATATGAGACTCAACAGCTTTGTATTTTCTACAACTTCAGTGGAGATGCTTTTAGTATTTCCCTACAAAGCACAATGTTTGCTTGAAATTTATACACACATGTATACATTTGTGTATGTTTCTTCATTCTTGTTTTTAAAAATTCTTAAAGATAATGCATTGACCCTTATAAGGATCAACACATTATTTTTTTTATTATGTTCAGTTAGCCAACATATAGTACATCATTAGTTTTTGATGCAGTGTTCAACAATTCATTAGTTGTCAACACTTTATTTTTAAAAGGATTTTTTAAAATAAAAGCTGAAAAAATTAAATTAAATTTAAAAATAAATAAATGGAAGTTTAAAAAAATTATTCTGACATCATTAAAGAGTTACGACTCATTCTGACTTTTTCTGTTCTTTAGAAGAATTTGTTTATTAGTGATATGTCTTCCTTACAATTTGTGAAAGACTTCATCAATGAAGCCATCTGGGCTTGGAGTTTTCTTCAGGTTAAGGTGTTCAATACTATATTTAATTATTTAACATGTATGCATGCAAATGTGTGCTCACATGTATGATTATTCAGATTTTGTATTCTTTTGTCAGCTTTGTTCTATTTTTAAAGAATTTGTTGATTTCATCAAAACTGTCTAATTTTATGGCATAAACTTGTTCCAATGAATCCTTTAATATATTCTTTATGTCTATAAGATCTGTAGAGATGTTCATTTTTTTGTTCATATGTTGTGACTTGTGTATGCTTTTTTTTGAAAGATTGGTCTTGATAGATTTTCATCAGTTTTAGTTGATTTCTGCCATTGTGTTTGTTTTTTTTTTTTTTTCTTACGGGTTATACGCTTTATTCCTAGCTTTTTTTTTTTATTCCTAGCTTTTGATATAGAAGCTTAAAATTTTGCTTTTTAACCTTTTTTTCTTCTCAGTGTTTTTAAGGACATAATTTTTCACTAAGTAAGGCTTTAGCTGCATCCCCTGAGTTTTGATATGTTATTTTTTCATTACAATTCAGGTCAAAATATTTTCTGTTTCTTTTTAATTTTTCCCCATGAATTGCTTTATAATATACTTTTTTCATGCTGTAAGTTTATTTACAAGTATATTGAGTATGTTGAGTTAAAAAGTTTGATCCATTTTTTTCAAGAGATTCCACCTCTTAAAATGCTCCTTTTCACAACTGTTTAATGGATTATAGTATTTTGTTTTTGTTGTTGTTGTTGTTGTTTCTCAGGAAGTTGGATTTAGCATCAATTTCTAGCTGAATTCTGTGTGGCTAAGAACATACTTTAAATAATTTTTTCTTTTAAAATTTGTTGAGACATTTTGTGACCCCAAAATAGTAGAGCTTGTTAAATGTTTAGTCATATAACTAAACATTTGGAAATATATTGGAAAAGAATGTGAATTCTTTTCTTCTTGATGCATAAATTAGACCAACTTTGTTAATCGTATTATTTAGATTTACTATAGCCTTTCTAAGATTTGGCTTGTTTGTCTATCAGCTACTTGTATGAACATATTAAAGTCTCCCTGTTATGATTATAATTTGGGCTGTTTGTTCTTTTAGTACTGTTTATTTCTGCCTTATATATTTCGAATCTTTGTCTTGGAATGCATACAGATCTAGAACATTTATATTTCCTGGGGATTAATCCCTTTATTTTTATTAAAAGTTACTCTTTATCTCTGATAATGCTTCTGCTTTAAAATCTATTCATCTGATGTTAATATAACTAAAGCAACATTTCTCATACTATTAGTTTCAATCTGTGTCTTTATATTTAAAATGTGTCTCTTAGATTTGGAATGTAGTTGAATCGTTTTTATCTGGTGTGACAGTCTTAGTTTCTTAGAATATTTAACCCACTTACATTATTGTAATTACTGACACTGTTGGGTTTTAATTTGTCTTCTGATGTTTTCTATTTGACTCGCCCATATTGTGGGTTTTTTTTTTCCTCCTTGCCTACTGTTGTATTAATGCTTTTTATTATTTTGTCTTATATGTTACTTGTTAGTCATTATTTAACTTTAGTGACTACCTTAGAGATTGTAATTTATGTTCTTGATTTATAACAAGCTGATATAAATGATCACCTTTAACACTTTCCAGATAATGATAAGTTCTTAATTCAATTTACCCCCTTCTGCCTTCTTTATTATGTTTATAGTTCTGTAGTTTGAACTCTATATGATGACATCACCACCATCATCATGCTATAAAATTAGTATTCAATTAAATGTTTACTTGTTCTCTAACTCTTCATGACTTTATTATATTTGGTGTTTTCATCTGTGATCATTTTCCTTGTCTACTGGCAACAAATTATCTCAATGTCACTTTTTGTTTTTCTGAAAAGTGTATCACTGTCATTTTGAAAGACTTTGAGGAGTACAATTCTAGATTGGAAGTTATAATCTTTCAGTACTCTTAGTTATGTCATACCATTTTTTTTTGGTTTCCATTATTCTTGACAACCTACCAACAAATCTGTTGATCCTTTTCAAGTAAAAATTGTCTCTGGCTGCTTTGAAGAATTTCTTTTTGTCTTTTTTTTTAGAAATTTTATTCTGATGTGCTAGGAATATTTATCTTTCTTTGTATTTTATCCTTCTTTAAGTTTACAGAGCTTATTGATCTGTATTTTTATGTCTTTTGTCTTTTGGAATAGTCATCTTTATTTCTTCAAATATTTCCTCAGTTTCACGCTCTCTTTCCACTCCTCCCATGACTCTAGTTATATTTTTGTTAGACTTTTTCACTATGCTTCACATGTATTTCATGGTTTTTTTTTTTTATTTCCCACTCATTTTTTACTCTATTCTTTAGTATTGCTATTTTACAATCACAAGTCTTTGGATTTACTTACCCTTTTAATCCCTTATATATAATCTGTTATTAAATCTATGTGTTAAGGTTTTAATTTTAATTCTTGCCCTTTTCACTATTTTATTGTATTTTTTCCTTTTTCTCTATTTCATAGAACATGTTAATCATAGTCATTCCAAAGTTGTCTGCTAAGCCCAATCACCAAGTCATATAGAGGTCTTTTTCATCTCTTAAGTTTTGTTTATATGATCCTTTTCTTGGCATGCTAAGTAATTTTTTTTAATTAATTCTGGACATTGAGTATTAAAAAAATCATAGAGGCTCCAGGTCATGTAATATTTCTCCAGTTTGATCTTTTCCTCTGCTAGGCGGGAGTGAAGACTGATCACCTAAATCCAGTTGAGGACTAAGCTTTGTTCACAGGAGATAGGGCTGTATTTACCTCTCCATGGTATAGCTCTCTTGAGCTTTCAGTAGGAGGCCTGATGTGTTCACTGGTGGCTCTCCTTCTTTCTAATTCTTACTTTTATTAGTTTTTTCTCCTCAGTCAGAAACCCAGATCTGATTTTTGTGGTCTTTGTTCTTAGGTTCTTAGTTTCCCACCTCATTCAGCTTCAGAATTCAACAGATATCTTGGGAAAAATACCATGTGCCAATTCCAGCGCTTCATCTGTCCCTGTTATGACTGTTAAATTAACATTTGTTAAGTGGATCACAGAGTATCAGATAATGGGCCATGGTTCAACAAAAGACCATGAGAGAAGTTGAAATAGAAATAGAGAAGTTCCATTATTCATGGGTCCTGGAGGAAGTACATGAAACATCAAGAGGCAACACCAAGAGTTCAAGACAAGGTGCAGGCAAAGAAACAGGCAGGACCTGGCCCAGCGCTTTGGGGTTCCCAAGCTAAGTCCAGATTGGCCAATTCAAACCAAAAAGAATGGGGTTTTGGTAGGCTGCATGGGATATACAAAGAAGAAGGCCCCAGGAAATAGGGAAGACTATTGATCACAATTTGCTTGTGACTGCAAAAGGTATTATCTAGGGTGTGCACTTACATGAGGGGCTAGTGTCAGTTTGAGCCCCTGCAGGCCACCTGGCTAAAAAAAATGTGTGCTGGAGCAGCAATACTGTAGAGTAGCTCAGCTAAACTCTCAGCAGTCTTTTTCACTTGAGTACTAGCCTTACAAATCTCTAATTTTGTATCTACAGTACTGCAAGGCCACCCAAAACTCTGCTGGTGTGTCTCCCTAGTAGCCAGTTCTCAGATTCTAGGATCCGGCACTCCCAAGTTTCCCCAGGGAAAGAGCAGCTACAGATTCTCAGCTTTTCTTTCCATGGTTGTTTCTTCTCAAGACTCTTCAGAATCTTGGCCTCCCTTCCTTCTCACTGCTTCAATAGGTCATTGATGCATTTAAATAGATGTTTTATGCATCTCACTTTCTATTTGTCTATTTTTTTTTCCTCAGGGGAGCATGGTACACTCCAAGGTATATCCCTTAAAATGGAAGTTGATTTTTTCACATTAAACTTTCCAGCTGAACCATGTTTTAAGAGATCCAAATTTTCTGTGTGTTGCTGAGTGGGATAACTAACACTATTATTAAAATACTAAGCACTTTATGTCAGATAAGTTATATATAATTTAGAAGGAGTCTGGAAGTAATTCTTACTTAAAGAAAAAATATTTGTAGTGTTTGTAACCCAAACAAGGACTTTCAAATACTCTTTTTAAAATTAAAAATAAGGTAAGAAAATTTCTGTATATTACAAGAAGGGGGTGTTATCTCTTTTCTTCCATGTAATACCTCCTAAGATTGGGGACAGGGACACATCTGACCAATAACAGAAAGATAAGGAATTCTGCTGACTCATAGGGTTAGTTACATTTCTTATGACATCAGAAAAGCAGAACAAGAATTTTCTGTCCTTAGAAAGGAAAAGCCAAGGAGATAAAATCCCTCTAAATGAAGACCAAATTGGCAAAGGATAAGATACTGGGATATAGATACACAGCTAGCATTAAGAGTAAGTAATAAAAGTTAGGATAAGCTGTTTGTAGTACATATAAACAGCTAGAGAAATATATGAGAGATTTCCAATTTGCCATGAAGGTTATCTTTCTAAGTATAATGGAATTCTGAGCCTCATATCACTTCTACTCTTAATATCCCCCAGTACACATTTATATTTAAAATTAAGGTAATATAGTTCTCTGGAACAATTTTGAAATTGTTAGCAGAAAAGAAGGAATTTAAAGTTGGTAAATCATCAATTTACTGTGTAACCAGTGAATTCTAGTCCCACTGACTTCTATAGGTGGCCCCCATCACTGATTCCCATTTTGATTCTTCCAGTTACTGATCCTTTTTAACATTTAGAAGCTTTTATAACTTACTTTTCTGGCCTCATCTTCCTCTCCTGCCTTGCTGGTACTTATACTACACCTTTCGTAGACCACTTGCAATTCTGTAAATATGCCCTGTATTTTTTATACCTCTATGATTTTGTTTAATTGGCCTATCTCCTTGGAATATGTCCTCCCATCGTATCCAACTCCTTTGCTCTTCTTTTTCCAATCTCTCTGTTTATGGTAATCTTCCTTATTTTTTAGTACTCTCTCCCATGCCTCTTTCTCTAGTAAATATTTCTATTCCCAGCCAGATGTGACCTGTTCTTCCTTTAAACTGCTCTAACACTTTGCTTATGTCTCTCTTAGGACTTTTATTATAATCTGCCTTGAAGAAAAATTGTTTGTGTTCCCTCTTATTAGACCCTGAACCCTTTGAGGAACAGAACTGTGATTTTTAAAAAAATTCACAGCAGAACCCACTAGAGTCTTACAAATAATAGTTAATAAATATTTGTCCAGTTAAATATAGGGGATATGTGGCCCCTATAGGCAGTTCACAATACAGATGTTGTTTTCTTCTGGGCCAGTTGGACTCTTCACTTTTCTTTAAAGGCTTACCTAATTAGGTAAAACCAACCCAAGATAATCTCTTTTTTGATTACTCATAGTTAACTTATTATTAACTTAATCATCAGAGTGACACTGTCACATGTGTAGATACCACCTGTACTCAAGGAAAGGGGCACAAAAATAATGGGAGCCATCTTAGCATTTTTGCCTGTCAGATGCCCCTCCTTTTTTGTATCTTTTTTGTGTATCTCCCCAACATGGTCATCAAAGTGTGATCCCTGGACTCTCAGCAACAGTATCACTTGGAAATGTAAATCTTCAGGTCCCATCTGTGACAGAAACAAGTCCTCATGGAGACAACGATGCACACTCAAGTTTGAGAACCAGTGTTTCACTCACTGGCCTTTTATTTAAGTGCTAGGCAATGTATAATTCCCTCTGTTCTCTGCCTTGATTAGGAACAGGCTAACTTATTTTATTAGCTGTCTTATTCCTCATTTAATGAAGAACTTAGAAGGAACATTGATTCCCAAAGCCATGGTATCAGGGTCTCTCCCATGCTGACTCCCTGACTGCCCACCCATTCCCTCTCCTTGTTGTCATCTGCCTAGCAGGGGGAGATTGAGGAGGAATTCTGCATAGAAGCCCACAGGTTAATTGGCCAGTTCTTTGCTCATCCCTTTCTACCTCTCTACCCCCCCCCCTTTTTTAAAGGTTTTATTTATTTATTTGACAGAGAGATAGAGAGCACAAGTAAGCAGAGTGGCAGGCAGAGGGAGAGAAAGAAGCAGGCTCTCTGCTGAGCAGGGAGCCTGATGTGGGACTCGATCCCAGGACCCTGGAATCATGACCTGAGCTGAAGGCAGCTGCTTAACCAACCGAGCCACCCAGGCGCCCCACTCTACCCCCTTTTTAAAATCTGAATAATTGTCATAACTCTAGGTCTTTTGTCCTTTTTGTTGTTATTGTTCCTGCTGCTATGTGGGAATAAGTGGAGAATTCTCATATAATAGATATGACACTTCCTGAGGCTGAGAGTAGTTGATTAATCTCAGACATTAGCAGTGGAAGTATGTAAAAAACATGTTACAGAAATACAGATTTTGCCACATTGAAGTAGAACCATGTTATGATATAGGAATTAGAATATAAGATAATATTTTATGTGTAGGCTCTCTGTGATATAGGAAGTGAAATCTAAAGACTATATATGTTTCCCCCATAATTAAATCTATACTGTAGTTATTACTGAATAATTTGATTTCTTTCATTATACTTTAGTGAATTTTAACGGCATAAGTTAATCAATCTTCAACCTGTTTTCCCAATCCAAGAATATTTTGCACAGCAAATATCTGTATATAGCTAACCAGCACATTTCTATAAAAGGAAGTCTACTTTTAAATTGACTTTCCTTCCATGCCTTCTTCCTTCCCAAAGTAGTTTTCATTAATGTAGGGCTTTCTGTATGTTGAATCCTCTGTATGTTGAATCCTACTGCTGAATCCTCAGCACCTAGAATATGGTGTTCAACAAATATTTGTGGAATAAATTTACTTTTTCTATCATTTTGTTAAGGAAATTTTTCATGATGGAAAAATAAAATTGACTAGATTGCCTGAACATCCTCTAGGAATGTGAGGACCACTGGTATTTTAGTAAGAACCAGTTTCCGGCAAGAACATGGCTTGCGTTTTGGTCATAACAATGTAAATTACATGCTAAATGAAATTTACAAAATTTAATTCAAGCTTTTTGACTTATAATCAGAGATTTTCTAATATGGAAAGGTACTCCATGGAGTATGTGTATATACTTGTCTATTTAAAGGAAAAACTTTTTTTTTTAACATTCCGTTTGTTATTAGTTTTAGGCATATAATATAGTGATTCGACAGCAAGTGCACTCCTTAATCCCCTTCACCTATGTCACCTGTCTCCCAACCTTCCTCCCCTCTGGTGACCATCAGTTTGTTCTCTATAAGAATCTGTTCCTTGGGGCATGTGAGTGGCTCAGTCAGTTAAGCTCAGGTCATGATCTCAGAGTCCTGACATTGAGCCATGTGTTGGGTGCCGCACTGGGTATGGAACCTGCTTAAGATTCTCTCTATTAAAAAAAAAAAAAAAAGAATCTGTTTATTGATTTGTCTTTTTTTTTTCCTTTGCTTGTTTGTTTTGTTTCTTAAATTCCACATAAGAGTGAAATTATGGTATTTGTCTCTCTACTGACTTATTTTGCTTAGCATTATATTCTCTAGCTCCATACATGTTGTTGCAAATGGCAAGATTTCATTCTTTATTACTATTCCATTGTATGGGTGTGTGTGTGTGTGTGTGTGTGTGTGTGTGTGTGTGTGTGTGTGTATACCACTTCTCTCTTTTTTTTTTGTAGTCTCAAGTTTTTATATACGTTTCAATTGGTTAACATATAGTTTAATATTAGTTTCAAGAGTAAAATTTAGTGATTAATCACTTACATATAACACCCAATGCTCAACACAAATGCTCCCCTTAATACCCATTACCCATTTAACCCATCCCCCACCCACCATCCCTCCAGTAACCCTCAATTTTTTCTCTATAGTTAAGAATGTATTTTATGGTTTGCCTCTTTTCCCCCTATGTTAGTCTGTTTTATTTCTTAAATTCCACATATGAGTGAAATCAAATACCAAATATGGTATTTGTCTTTCTCTGACTTATTTCGCTTAGCATAATACACCCTCACTCCATCCTTGTCATTGCAAATGGCAATATTTTATTTTTTATGGCTGAGTAATATTCCAGTGTGTGTGTGTGTGTGTGTGTGTGTGTACACCACACATCTTCTTTATCCACTCATCAGTCAGTAGACATTTGGGATTATTCCATAATTTGGCTATTGGAAATAATGCTGCTATAAGCAAAAGGGCACATGGATCCCTCTGAAATGGTGTTTTGTATTCTTTGGTTAAATACCCAGTAGTGTGATTGCTGGATCATAGGATAATTCCATTCTTAACTTTTTCAGGAACCTGTGTACTGTTTTCTAGAGTGAATGTACCAGTTTGCATTCCCAACAACAGTTCAAGAGAGTTCCTATTTCTTCATATCCTCACCAACACCTGTTGTTTCTTGTGTTGTCGATTTTAGCCATCCTGACAGGGGTGAGGTGATACCTCATTGTAGTTTTGATTTGCATTTCCCTGATAGTAAGTGATGCTGAGCGTCTTTTCATGTGTCTGTTGGCCTTCTTCCATACGTCTTCTTCAGAGAAATGTGTACTTATGTCTTCTATTTTTAAATTGTATTATTTGTTTTTTGCTTGTTGAGTTTGATAAGTTATTTATATATCTTGGATACAAAACCCTTTATCAGATATGTCATTTGCAAATATCTTCTCACATTCCATAGGTTGGCCCTTAGTTTTGTTGATTATTTCCTCCATTGGGCCGAAGCTTTTTATTTTGATGTATTCCCAATAGTTTATTTTTGTTTTTGTTTCCCTTACCTCAGGAGACCTATCTACAAAAAAGTTGCTACAGTCAATGTCAAAGAAGTTATTGCCTATGTCCTCTTCTAGGATTTTAGTGATTTTAATGGTCCAGGTCTCACATTACAGTCTTTAATCCATTTGGAATTTATTTTTGTGTATAGTGTAAGAAAGTGGTCCAGTTTCTTTCTTTTTCTTGTTACTATCCAGTTTTCCCCATATCATTTGTTAAAGTGATTACCTTTTACCCATTGGATAGTCTTTTCTGCTTTGTTAAAGATTAATTGACTATATAGTTGTAAGTTTATTTCTGGGTTCTCTATTCTATTCCATTGATCTATGTGTCTATTTTTTGCCAGTACCATACTGCTTTGATTACTTCAGCTTTATATTACAACTTGAAGTCTAGGATTGTGATGTTTCCAACTTTGCTTTCCTTTTTCAAGACTGATTTAGCTAGGGGCGCCTGGGTGGCTTAGATGGTTAGGCATCTGCATTCGGCTCAGGTCATGATCTCCAGGTCCTGGATCAAGCCCCGTGTCAGGCTCCCAGCTCAGTGGGGAGTCTGCTTCCTCCTCACCCTCTGCTTCTCCCCCTGCTTGTGCTCTCTCTCTCTGTATCTCTCTGTCTCAAATGAGTAAATAAAATCTTAAAAAAAAAATTACTTTGGCAATTTGGGATCTTTTGTGGTTTCATACAAATTTTAGGATTGCTTGGGATTGCACTGGGTAGTATAAACATTTAAACAATATTTGTTCTTCCAATCCCTAAGCATGCAATACTTTTCCATTTCTTTGTGTCATCTTTAATTTACTTCATCAGTGTTTTATAGTTTTCAGAATATAGATCTTTTGCCCCTTTGGTTAGGTATGTTCCTAGTTATCTCATTATTTTTGGTGCAATTGTAAATGGGATTGTTTTCTTAATTTCTCTTTCTGCTGATTCATTATTGGCATTAGAAATCCAACAGTTTTATGTACATTCATTTTGTATCTTACAACTTTACTGAATTCGTGTATCAGTTCTAGCAGTTTTTTGGTAGAGTCTTGGTTTTTCTGTGTAGATTATCATGTCATCTGCAAATAGTGAAAATTTTACTTCTTCCTTACTGATTTGGATGCCTTTGATTTATTTTTGTTGTCTCATTTCTGTGGCTAGGACTTCCAGTGCTATGTTGAATAAAGTGGTGAGAGTAGACATCCTTGTCCTGTTCCCGACCTTAGGGGAAAAGCTCTCAGTTTTTCCCCATTGAAGATGATGTTGGCTTTGGGGTTTGGATATATGGACTTTATTATGTATAGGTATGTTCCCTCTTAAACCTACTTTTTTTAAGGGTTTTTAATCATGAATGGATGTTGTACTTTGTCAAATGCTTTTTCTGCATCTATTGAAATGATCATAGGGTTCTTATCTAAAGGAAAAACAATTTTATATACTTTCTATTATTAGAAAGTATATAATTTTATGTACAATTTATATAATTATAAAATTATAATTATTATAAAATATATATTTTATCTATTAATATATGATGAAATATAATAAATAATAAAATAATAAAATAATAAATAAATAATAAAATAAATCTATGATATATTCTAAAATTATTATAAAAATATAATTTTATATACAATTTTATATGCTTTCTATATTCATGTTTGTTTTCAGTCATATTCATCTAAAACAATTAAATTGATGTGGTACCTTTTCCAGTAATTTGTCCCCAGAAGGGTGTTGCTTAGAGACACCCAGTTGGCCAGCGGACAAAGAGCAATGATGAGATAAAGCTGGGTGTAGGAAGATAGTAAGACCTCTTAGAAAGACTTGCCTTGCTTCTCCTCTTCAGAAAGTAGGCCTGGAATGTAAGGGGGAAAAGTATACTGCAGACCTGAGATACTTTTATTCCTAGAATTCTTGTCAATATAATCAGAAATTATTAAAAAATAAATTACTGCATAAAATTGTAAAATAAGCAGGCCATGTTTACATTTCCCTTATAGAAAAGATAATACGTTTTGCTTCCCTTTTTTCCACACAGTTGATAGGGCTTCAAACTTCTGGTATGATAAATAACGGTGACCTCAAAATGGCAACTTTGGCTTTAGAACCATCTACCTGTGACCTGTAGTTTCCATAGTGTTGGATAGGCTTTCAAATTTCACAATGCATTGGATGCATGGAAATGAGGCTTTAAATATCACTTTACTCAGAAACTCCAAACATTTAGAAATTTATGTAGCACAAATAGTTATTAAACTATAGAAGGGAAGGAGTATTAATTCAAAGTTAAAGCTGTTTCCAATTAGGGAAGAAAAAAAAACCCCTACACTTCCAAGATCTTTTTCCCAGATCTTCCTTTGCTGCCCTACATCCTCGTCTCTTCCAGAGAAGACTGTTCTCCAGCATAGGAGTCCCCTATTACACAAACACTGGGGAAGAGCTTTCAGCCTCTTTAGAAATGTTCTTTTTCCCTCTCAAAATGTGTTGGTTCTATTCTCTTTAATTATAATTAAATATATCATTTATGTATTTAATGAATTTTAATGTTCATATAATTTCATGAGTCTCCTTTCTTAGGCTCAAAAGGAAAAAAATAAACCTTTCTAGGAATTAGTTTCAAATCAAGTTACCAATAAATTTAAAAATGCTTTATTTGCCCTCATTAAATATTTTCCTTCCCATTGCTTTCTGTTTGTGCTTGTGGATGACCAACACAGGTCTCTGTGAGTCTGTTTTCTTTCCCACTTTATACTGAATACATAAACATTTCCACAGTTCCTCAGCTTTCAGTGTGATTTCCTCTTCAAGTTATTTTTTCTACCTTATTTTCTCTTCTCTCATTTTCTCCTCTTTATTTCTCCTTGTCTTACTGAATATCTCTCATTCTTAATTTTTCTGCTTCTTTTCCATCAGTTTGAGGCACTAAAATTAACTCCCTAAATTCAGGATATTTTTTACAAGATCAAAATTATAATCTTTAGCCATCAGATTGGAATCATTTAATATGATTCTAAAAGCAGCTTCTTAAAGTTAATATAGCATCTCTGATGAAGGCTACCAACTCAAGATTAGTCCTTTTTAATTGTATTTTTTTCATCTGTGAGTAGTACATGAGCATATTTACATATATTGTAATTAAAAAACCTGAAGTCTAATATAATGTGATATCAATTACATCTCAATTAAAAAAAAATTAAAAGCCTTGTTGAAAAACAACACTATCCCTCTTCACTTCCCAAACTGATGACGCAGAGGCAGCCAAATTCAATTATTTTATCTGCTTTCAACATTGTAAGAAATATACTTGAATCCAGTTCTTGGTTTATGAATTCTAGATAATGTCAACTGGATATTTTGGTAGGTGGGGCTACCACCTACCCCACCCTCTCCATACTTCCTCTCCAATCTTATCTATAGAGTGAAATCTCAATTTTTGGCTAAATCAGCAGTTATTGTTTACATGAATAGAACTACATAAATTGTTTCTATGCTCATTCAGGTAGTATACTTTGTTTCCTTTTTTTGTAGCATTTTTTCTTCCTAGAATTAATAATTATCTTGCTTGTATTGTTATTTGCTTAGTTTCTGTGTATCTATCACTATATATTTTCTCTAATGCTGCAACATACCTGCCAAACAACTAAAAGATAACTTACAGTGAATCATTCAAGTCTATTTTCCCCTCTCTGGAAATTTCTTTCTAATGGCTTTCAGTCTTCTTGCTGAAATATAGCCTTGCTGTCCAGGGCTGTAGCACAGCTGTCATTCTGGAACATTCTTTCACTAACTCCTGGGAATTTCCTTAGTCTCCTACATCCTCTATTTCCTGTATCTCAAGTTTTCTTTTTCCTTCATTTACTTCTTCTTTTTTGTGGAGCAGATTCCCTTAGTAGTTTCCTGAAAAAGAATATAGAGAGGAGGTAAAATTCTTTTTTTTTTTTTAATATTTTATTTATTTGACAGAGAGAGACACAGTGAGAGAGGGAACAGAAACAGGGGGAGTGGGAAAAGGAGAAGCTGGCTTCCGCTGAGCAGGGAGCCTGATGTGGGGCTCCATGCGGGGCTCCATACAGGGCTCAATGGCAGGACCCTGGGATCATGACCTGAGCCGGGAGGCAGACGTTTGACAACTGAGCCACCCAGGCACCCCAAAAGGAGGTAAAATTCTTGAGCCTTTGAATTTCACAACATATCTGAAAAAATTGGTAATTTGAGTATAATGTTTTAGGTTGGAAATAATTTTGCCTCAAACTTTTGAAGAAATTTCACCATTGTTGTCTAGTTTTCTGTGTTGTTGGGGAGTTTGATGCCTCCCCAAATCTGACGTCAGATTTGACACCTGACCCTTTGCAGGCAGTTTGTTTGCTTGTTTGTCCTTTTGGGAAGATTTTAGGGTCTTCTCTTCCTTCCAATGTTTTTACATTTCCGGGATGATGGGACTTGGTGTTGGTGTTTTCTTGTTCATTGTGCTAGTCCCCTTTCAATTTGGAAACTCTTATTTTTTAATTTGGGAACATCAAAAAATTATTTTGGTTACACTTGCCCACATCCATTTTCTTTGTTCTCACTAGAACTTGCAAATAATTTCACTTTCTAATTACTTTTTTACAGAGCTCTTTAGACCATAAGGCTCTTTTATAGCAAGTGGTTTTCATGATGACCTACCATTTTGAAGAAAGAGATAAAGGGGAAGGAAATCAAGTGTAAATCTAAAGACTGATTTATCTTACTTCTACTAAGTTTTTTCCCTATATATATATTTTAATTTTATAATATTTTTAAATGAAGAAATTCCTGTTGGTTTTACTTGCTTTTATTATTAGATGTTAATGCTTTTAAATCCCAACAATATGACACCATGATTATTCATAGTAATGGCGACTACTATGTCAATTACTGTGCCTCAGTTCCTCATTGTAAAGTAAAGATTGCAATAAAATCTATTCTTTAGAGCTGTTTTGAATACTAAACGAATACATGAAGTGCTGGAACCAAATGCTGTATATAAGAAGCATGCAGTAATGCTAGATACCAATTTTTTAGCACTATTTATGATCCAATTTATATATCATCCCCATTTTACAGATGAAGAAATTGAGGCTCAGAGGTTAAATTACTCGTACAAGCTAGCAAGTGACAGAGCTGGAACAACCTTCTGTGGCTTTAAAATCCATGCTCTTTGGGGGCACCTGAGTGACTCAGTGGATTAAAGCCCCTGCCTTCGGCTCAGGTCATGATCTCAGGGTCCTGCGATTGAGCCCTGCATCGTGCTCTCTGCTCAGCAGGGAGCCTGCTTCCCTCTCTCTCTCTCTCTCTCTCTCTCTCTCTCTCTCTGCCTGCCTCTCTGCCTACTTGTGATCTCTCTCTCTGTCAAATAAATAAATAAAATCTTTTAAAACTCTCTGCCTACTTGTGATCTCTCTCTCTGTCAAATAAATAAATAAAATCTTTTAAAAGATTAAAAATAAAATCTATGCTCTTTGTATTCTGCTACTTTGGTGAAGGCATTCTTGTCTTTTCTTCCATGTCCTCTTTTTCTTCTTATGGATACAACTCACTCACCCATTCTAAAGCATAATAGTGTGCAAGATCAATGTTGAGTCACCAAACAGTAGAGAGTATTTGCTTGGAGACACTGGAGAAGGACACTGATAGTACTCTGCTCCAAATATATTAATACTCACTGTTGTGGAGGGAGGCAGGGACTGGGATGAGGCATTTTCCATGTATGCAATTCTGTGACATCATGCCAAGGTTAGGTTTGTCTCAATTAAAGCTCTGATGATTTTCATTAGTAGTGCACTGAGAGCATTACTAATGGATACATGTAGCACATGTTAAAGCAAGTGAGACATAGTGTCCTTTGTAGAAGTAAGCAGGTTCACCATCCACGTTCCCTATGACACTTTCCCAAAATGAGGTTTCCATTGGTGATTGTACAGGCAATAAGTACACTTTCCCTATCAGCCACATGAAGTTCAGGCCCTTGAAGCTCTCCTGACATAGACCCACGCTGTGGCCGAGAGCTGTGAGAGCTGAACACCTTCTAGATCCTAGCCCTCATCCTGACAGAGCCTGCTCTATCCTGTGCCGAGGAGTGTGGAATGTTCTGCCGAACTGGCTACAATAGCTTTCACTTCTCATTTTGGAACTGGAAAATGTACTTTTTTGATAAACCTGGATACTTTTGGACAAGTCCTTTACACTAGACAACTTTTGAACTAGAAATTATATAAATTAGCTTGAGTTGAAAAGGTTCATTGCCTGTCTTACCAGTCAAAACCTCTTAACATTTTTAAAAAATGCAAAAAAGAAGAAACACTGAAGGAGGTGATGGGCTCTGTTATTCTTGTATCCTGAGCATATGTTCTAGAAAGGACAAACAGCTTAAGATATTGAGACTATAGAAATTCAAGAATCAAAAATATGTACCAAAAAAATACTAGTCAGTCTGCTTCCTTATCCTGCCTTATCTTTTTCTCATTGAAAATCCAGTTCCCAAGGATGGCTTTCATGCTTCTGACAGTAATGAAACACCTACAGTCTGGAAGCCAAAGAATCAGACTGAAAGGCAGTACTATATCTAATTTCCATAATGGGCTCTATTTAACCCTTCTTGTCTTAAGGTTCACATTAATGAGAATAGACTGACCAGATCGGTCAGATTACATAATCGAGTCAGAACCAAAGGGAAGAAAGGGTGCTAACTTATGTTGGGCACCTGCTAGGAGTCACACACACCTAGACCCTTTATTTCTGTACATTCCTTATTTAATTCCTTAACTCAATGAGGTAGTCATTTCTATTCTCATTTTATAGGTGAGAAAACTAAGTCATTTAGAACTTGTTTAAAGCAAATAACATATAGAGGAGAACCTGGAATTAAGCTCAGTTTTGTGTTGACTTAAAAATCTGTGCTCTTTTCAACCATATTACACACACACACACACACACACACACACACACACACACACACACACACACAGTTATTGCAGACCAGCTGACCTCTAGAGAGGCAGTGTAACATGGTTAATAGGAAACAGGCATGGAAGCAGGCTGCCCCGTTCAGATACCGGCTCTGTTAGTAGGTGTGGCACTTGACAAATGATTACACTTAACCTCTGTAAGTCAGTTTCCTCATCTGCAAAATGAGATAATATCAGAACCTACTTTATTATCAGAGTTTCTGTAGCATGCCTCAGAATTCTGAGTCCCCTCAGTGGCAGTAATCTCTATGTCATCTTTTCATGGACTCCAAGATTTCTCTACTCCATACCCTCGGTTGCCCAGATGAGGCGCAGTAAAGAGGAAAGGAAGTAGGAGATTTGAGTAAGAGGAGAGGGTTTCAAAGTCCAAAACGGCTTTTCTCAGAGGGTTTGAGAGGGAGCAAAGCAGATCTCATTCTCACCTCCCCACTGACCCTGTTGCTCTAGGCATGATTGCAGAAGGAAGACGGGGTCTAGAGATTGGGACCACCAAATGAATACTGTGTGGCATACGAGGATATGTACTGAGGGGCCTGGACTTCGGATTCCCAGCTCAGACTCTTGCCCTGTGTGCTATCTGGGCAAATCATGGGAAATATTTGGTTTTCTACGTATCAGGGCCGTAATATCCACAGTTCATCTTACTTCTCATATCCTATGACTCTGTTCTACGATTCTTTTGCTCTTTGGGCCTGGAATTAATCTGGTCAATCCAAGAAAGCTTCTGGTTGTATAAAATATGCAGATGACAGTCAGAGAGCCAACTGCCACCCATCATCATTCTTAATCCCTTTTGTCAGTTCCAGGTGGTGTGTACTGCCCCTGGGACAATTTGTCCCTCTCAGCCAGCCCAAGAGTAGCACTGCTTTAGAAAATATAGGAGGCAGATGTTTTCACCTTGACCTTACATATCTCCCTTCCCAGCATATCTTCACCGTTCCTGTCCCTTCCAGCCATTACTCCTCTTCCTCTTGCCCACACAAGAGGCAAATAGAATCAAAGGCAAATGGAGGGAGGTCCTTAGGCAAACCCTTTTTAGTAAAATGGTAATCTATCGAATTATACAATAGTTTTCCAAGGCTCTGTGACCTAATGTCGGAAAACGAGCTGAGTCCCTCACAGGCAAATAGGAAGAAAAATACAATCGCAAAGGTAGGCAGGGTGGATAAAAAGAACTTTCCATTTTGAATTCTAAATGTCAAGCAGCCATTCTAGTTTTAATTGTAGGGCAAATAATCATTATTTGTTGAAATTCTTCTGCAAATAACAGTTGGTTAAGGCTTTTGAGGAGAAATTACATGGGGAATATATTTAGCTCACTTCCTACTTAAAATTCACTTTAGAACAACTATTTTTGAGTACAGGCACACCTCGGAGATACTGTGGTTTTGGTTCCAGACCTTTGCAATAAAGCTACTATTGCAATAAAGTAAGTCAAGTGAATTTTTTGGTTTCCCAGTGCATATAAAAGTTACACGTATACTGTACTGTGGTCTATCAAGTGTAAAATAGTAATATGTCTAAAAAATGAACATACTTTAATTTAAAAAAAATTATTGCTAAAAACTGACTATCATCTGATATTTTAGCAAGTCATAATGTTTTTGCTTGAGGAGGGTCTTGCCTCAAGGTTGATGGCTACTGACTGACTGGTGAGGGTGGTGGTTGCTGAAGAGGGTGGCTGTGGCAACTTCTTAAAATAAGATGACAATGAAGTTTGCCACATTATTGACTCTTTCTTTCATGAACTATTTCTCTGTTGTTTGATAGCATTTTACTTTTGTAGAACTTCTTTCAAAATTGGAGTCGCTCCTCTCAGACCCTGCCAATGCTTTATCAACTAAGTTTATGTAGTAGTCTAAATCCTTTGTTGTCATTTCAACAATCTTTACAGAATTCTCACCACAAGTAGATTCCATCTCAAGGAACCACTTTCTTTGCTTATCCGTAAGAAGCAACTCCTCTTTTTTTTTTTTTTTTTAAGATTTTATTTATTTGACAGAGAGAGACAGATCACAAGTAGCAGAGAGAGAGGGGGAAGTGGGCTCCCTGCTGAGCAGAGAGCCCGATGTGGGGCTCAATCCCAGGACCCTGAGATCATGACCTGAGCCGAAGGCAGAGGCTTTAGTCCACTGAGCCACCCAGACGCCCCACATCTGTTCAAGTTTTATCATGAGATTGCAGAAATTCAGTCCCATCTTTAGGCTCCTCTTCTCATTCTGGTTCTCTTGCTCCTTCTGCCACACCTGCAGTGACTTCCTCCACTGAAGTCTTGAATCCCTCATGGCCATCCAGGAGGGCTGGAATCAACAACTCCTTCCAATTCGTGTTAATGTTGATATTTGACCTCTTTCTGTGAACCATAGATATTCCTTTTTTTTTTTAAATTTTGCTGTATTATTTGTTTATTTATTTTCTCCCAAATATGTTTAATTTTTTAGTGTTACAAGATTAATTGTTCATGCACCACACCCAGTGCTCCATCCAATACGTGCCCTCCTCAATACCCACCACCAGGCTCACCCAACCCCCCCACTCCCTCCCCTCCAAAACCCCCAGTTTGTTGCTCAGAGTCCACAGTCTCTCATGGTTCATCACCCCTTCTGATTTCCCCCCATTCCCCTTTCCCTTCCTTCTCACAACGCCCTCCATGTTTTTCCTTATGTTACACATGTAAGTGAGACCATAAGATAATTGGCTGTCTCCGCTTGACTTATTTCACTCTGCATAATCTCTTCCAGTCCTGTCCATGTTGATATAAAAGTTAGGTATTCATCCTTTCTGATGGAGGGATAATATTCCATTGTATATATGTACTATATCTTCTTTATCCACTCATCTGTTGAAGGGCATTTTGGTTCTTTCCGCAGTTTGGCGATTGTGGCTATTGCTGCTATGAACATTGGGGTACGTGTGGCCCTTCTTTGTACTGTATCTGCTTCTTTGGGGTAAATACCCAGTAGTGCAATTGTAGGGTCATAGGGTAGCTCTTCTTAAAGGCATCTAGAATGGTGACTCCTTTCCAGAAAGAAAGTTTTCTTTCCAAAATTACTTTGCCAAAATTCATCAGAGGAATCACCATCAATGGCAACTATAGCCTCATGAAAGGTATTTCTTAATAAGACTTGAAAGTCAGAATTACTTCTTAATCCATGGACTGCAGAATGGATGTTATCTTAGCAAGCATGAAAACATTAATCTTGTCCATCTCCATCAGATGGATGGAGACCATCTCTTGGATGACCAGGTGCATTGTCAGTGAGCAGTAACATTTTGAAAGGAATCTTTTTTTCTGAGCAGCAGGTCTCCATATTGGGCTTGAAATATTCAGTAAACCATGTTGTAAACAGACATGCTTTAGGCTTTGTTGTCCCCTTTATAGAGCAGAGGCAGAGTAGATTTAATGTTATCCTTAAAGGCTCTAGGATTTTCAGAATAGTCTCAAGCTTTGGCCTCGACCAGCTACATTAGCCCCTAATAAGAGAGTCTGCCTGCCCTTTGAAGGTTCCAAGTCAGACATTGACTTCTTTCTAGCTGTTCAAGTCCTATGTGGCCTCGTCTTCCAATAGAATGCTGTTTCATCTACAATGAAGATCTGTTGTTCAGTGAAGCACCTGTCACTAATGATGATCTAAGCTAGATCTGGAGAACTTGCTGCAGCTTCTACATCAGGAAATGCTGCTTCCCCTTGCTTTATTCTTTTATGGAGATGTCTTCTTTCTTTAAACCACATGAACCAATCTCTGCTAGCTTCAGACTTCTCTTCTGTAGCTTCCTCACCTCTCTTAGCCTTCATAGAATTAAATACAGCTGAGGCCTTGCTCTGTCTTGGAGGCTTTAGCTTAAGTGAATATTGTAGCTGGTCTGATCATCTGTCCAAACCACTCAAATTTTCTCCATGTCAACAATCAAGTGAGTTCACTGTCTTATCGATCATTCATGTGTTCACTGGAGTAGCACTTCTAATTTGCATCAGGAACTTTTCCTTTGCATGCAATTTGGCTAACCGGTGCAAGAGGCCTAGCTTTTAGCCTATCTCTGTTTTTGACATGCCTTCCTCACTAAATATAATCATTTCTAGCTTTTGATTTAAAGTGACAGACATGTGATACTTTCACCTGAACAGTTAGAACCCATTGTAATGTTATTAATTGGCCAAATTTCAATATTGTTGTGTCTCAGGGAATAGGAAGGCCTGAGGAGATGGGAAAAGAGGCGAGGAATGGCCCAGTGGGTAAAGCAACCAGAACACACAACTGCTATTGATTAAGTTTGGCATCATACATGGGTGTGTTTTGTGGCACCCAAAAACAAGTACAATACTCACACCAAAGATCACTGATCCCAGATCACCATAACAAATGAATAGAAATGAAAAATCTTGGAATATTGCAGGAACTACCAAAATGTGATAGACTTGCTCTACTCACAGTTGCCACAAACCTTCAATTTGTAAAAAAAAAAAAAAAAAAAAAAAAAGAGCAATATCTGTGAAGCACAATAAAGTGACATATGCCTGTACAATGAAATGCCATTTTAATAATTGCATGTAATGTTTTAGTGATGAATAGCTACTTTAAATTTACATGCCAGCCATGTAAATGACCTTAAGTGATTTTTCATTATCCTAAATGAAAGAATGGTAAGTAATTTGAGATATCAGTGTGAGTTCAATGTGAACATACCATTTATAGTTTATTAAATTAAAAGGATGCTAATCAATCATTATATTTAAAACAACATTCACTGGGGATGGAGATTGATTTGCTATTATTTAGAGTTAGAATTTACTCTAACAAATACTTAATTTTACTAAGTAAATTGGTGGTAAGGACATACAATTATAGTAGCTAAGGATTAGTTTGACCTTAAGAAAAAACTGCACCCTTAGAGCCAAGTGGAGTGAGAGCAAGTGGGAACCGTTTGTAGGATTTCCTAAGAGCTGGACTGGCTTAGCTTCTCTGGTATAAACAAGATGCTGGCACTTGACAATAGTGTAAGCGTTAAAACTCAGTATTTCTATATTGACATCTAGACTCTACACGAAATTTCGTTGCTTTTGCATTAAAAAGAGAGCTTTTGGGGGTGCCTGGGTGGCTCAGTTGCTTAAGCCTTGGACACAATTTGGGCTCAGGTCATGATCTCAGTGTGTGGGATTGAGCCCCACATCTGGCTCCAAGCTCAATGGTGAGTCTGCTTGAGATTCTCTCCCTCTCCTCTGCCCCTCCCCCTACTCACATGTATGCTCTCTCTCAAATAAATAAATAAATAAATATATCTTTAAAGAAAAGAGAGCGAGCGCTTTTCACTGAAGCTTTAATAGCAGAAGGAATGATATCAAAGTAGGTTAGCCATGAACAGCAACAAATATTTATTTTTTTTAAATCATATTTGTGAAACAACATGAAATTTGGTTGATTTTTATGCAATAAAGAAAAGTTGACGTAGGGCTTTAAGTTAATTGTAGTAACTACAGATGAACTAAATAACATTTTAAAGTATTTATAGTTTTTCATACAGCTGATTTTTCCAAGGAGTGCAGGATAAATTTATGAATTGTTTTGACCAGATTTGTCAGTAAGGTACCATGTTTGTTTCAGTGGGAGATCAAGCCCTTAGATTCATACTGATTACCTCTTATGAAACATATTTCCAGTTAATTGTTATAGCAATGTTTCAACTGAGTTGGAAATTGATCACTTTTCTTGGAAGGAAAAAAGTGTAAATTTGTATGTAAAATTACTTTAAATGGTTGATTCATAATAATTTATCCTTGATTGTATTATTTTATAATTCTCTAATACTTTAAAAACTGAAAAAAATCCCAGAGCATTATTATATATGTACCATTTTTGAAAGACAACTTGTTTTCTGTATGTCCTTTTGACATCACCAACTTTAATTTTAGGCATATTTTGATGTGTCAAGGCCAAACCTTGCAGAACATACTTTCATTTGATGTAAAAAGTAAAAACTATGTGGGATTTTAAATTTTCAAATACTTCTCTCAGTGCTAACATTGCACATACATGGAATTCACTTGCTCATTTATTCGATATTTATTCCAGTAAACAGCTACTGAAAGCTTATTCGATATAAACCATTGAGCTAAATCATGATGAGGTTACAAAGAGAAATAAAATATAACTCTTGCTTCACGGGGAGCTCATTTGTTAGGCTAATAATTACTTGGCTGCTGTAACTAAGAGATCCAAACTACAGTGGCTTACATAAGATAGAAATTTATTTATTTCCCTGATAGCAATCCATAGGTGAGTGAGTCAGGGCGATAGGGGTGTTCCGCCACCCTGACCACGTGGCTTCCAAGGTTCCTGTGGTTATCAAATTTTCCAGTCTGCAGGAAGGAGAAATTCAGGATCAGCAACTTGCCATTTGGGAGGAACTTGTCTGGAAATTGCATATACTATTTACTCTTCCTGCCTACCTCTCATTGGAGTGAATTTTTTTTTTTTAAGATTTTATTTATTTATTTGAGAGAGAGAGAGAGAAGGTCAGAGGGAGAAGCAGACTCCCCATGGAGCTGGGAGCCCAATGCAGGGCTTGATCCCAGGACTCCAGGATCATGACCTGAGCCAAAGGCAGTCACTTTACCAACCGAGCCACCCAAGCACCCCATTGGAGTGAATTTAGTTTTGCAGCCACACCTAAGGAATGTAGTCTCAAACTGGGCTCTGGATACCCAGCTAGAACGTAGAGCACTCCATTACTGGTAAGAAGAAGGGGTAGCTCAGCAATTAAAGGGGTCAAAATATTGATATATGCACCAACATGGTTGGATCTCAAAAACATTAGGTTAAGTGAAAGTCAGTCACAGGGTTGACCGTTGGTTAGGTGTCTGCCTTCAGCTCAGAGTCCTGAGATCAAGCCCTGTGCACCTCCGCCCTCCCCTCCACCCCCTTCGAGCTGCTGGGCAGATAGTTTGCTTCTCCCTCTCCCTCTCCTTCTGCCTCTTCCCCTGCTAGTACTCTCTTTCTCAAATAAATAAATAAAATCTTTTAAAAAGTCAATCACAAAAAGTTATGTACTGTGTGATTCCATCTGTTTGAAACTCTAGGCACAATATAGTGTTGTCGGCCCATGGTTGCCTAGGGGCAGAATCCTGGGGGAGGTAATCACCACAAGGGAGCTTTTTGGAGTGATTGAAACCTTCCAGATCTTGATTGTGGTTACATGACTGTGTACAATTATGAAAATTTGTGAAGCTTTACACCTAAAGTGAGTTAATTATTATTGTTGTTGCTAGTGCTGCTGTCATTATTACTGCCTTGAATGGAGTTCTTAGAATTTTAAGGGAGTTGAGAAAAAAAATCACCATCTGAATTTGGAATTCTAAGGCAAAATAACTAACATTGCTCTATTTTGTTTGAATTACTTTCACTTTTTAAAAAATGACAGGTATGTGTATTTATGAAGATAATTAAAATGACCATTACACAGGGGCACCTGAGTGGTTCACTCTGTTAAGCCTCCAGCTCTTGATTTTGGCTCAGGTCATGATCTCAGGGTTGTGCAGTTAAGCCCCACTTGGGTGTCTTGCTGAGTGTGAAGCCCCCTTAAGATTCTCTCTCTCCCTTTCCCTCTGCTGCTACCCCCCAAAATGTAATAAATAAAATGACTCTTACACAAATAACCCTGAAGCTTAGCAGCCTCACTGAGAAATAAACACAATAGAAGATTTATTTCTCCTTCATCTCACTATCCTGCCTGTTGGGTTTCTCTTCTAGCAGCAACCAGGAATCTAGCCTCTTTCCTCTAGAGGCTCCACTGCCTTCTGGGGCTCTGGAGTCCTTTGGAGTCATGGAACCATGAGCCTGAGTCTGTGCATTCTGTCAGGGCCAGGCCTGGCAGTAGTTGACACCTAATGCCCACACCCCCATTGGCCAGAATGGGTCACATGGCCAAACCTGGTAGGGTGCTGGGAAAAGTAGTCCTCCTGTGTGCCCAGAGCAAGAGTGAAATGCTTTGTGAACATGTAGCATTGTGCCTACCACAGTACAAAAACTTATAAAGAAACAGAAAAAAAATTGTCCTTAATCTCAATCTGGAAACAAAATAGAATTTGTTCTGCTTTCCTCCTAAGCTTTTTAATCTATGCATTTTAACTTTTATCATCTTTGGATTACATATATAATTGTATATACTTATTTTTTCACTAAATATTACTGTATATTTATTACAAAAAAGTTCAGATCCTATCTTTGCAATATACTCATTGGGTGAGTGCGGGACAGTTCTCACTGTCTGACTAAATGATACCTACTGCACAGGGCCCTGGTAAGGATTGAGATCATTCATTTAGAGTGCATAGTAAAGGGCCAGACACCTGGTAGGCATTTGATTCTGAGTTACTCTACCTGAGTTTTCTGCCTAGCTCTCCTTACACAAAGAGCATACTGATTTAATCATTGCAGATTTATAATATGTGTTAATATTTGATTGGGCTAGTCCTTTATCATGTTTATATTTAATAAAACAATTGAACACTATTTGTGAATTCCAAATGAATTGCACAGTAGTATTTCCCCTGGAAAAGCATGTCTTAGCCTGGCTTCTCCAGAAAGTAGAAGCCAAGACAAAGGACTTCAGCATATTAGGGTGTCCAACCCCAAGGGACACTGTGAGGGACAAAGGAGTAATGCAAGGAAGAAGAGGAAGCCCATGCAAGAAGGTGTCAGTCACCTAGTTCACTGCTGCTCTGAGCAGCTCGCTGTTCAACCTCATGGTACTGCCTTCTGGGAAGTTGTATCTCAAGCCAGCCACTCCAGGGGAAAGAAGAGAGAAGATTTTTCCCGCCCGCCCTCATATCTCATTAGTTAAAATATCACCTCTTCAGGAGCCTATTCCACACACTTCAGGCTTGAAAATGACCAAGCAGCTCCCAGTGGGTCCCCTGGTGTGTCATGCCCACATGTCAGAGAGAAGCCCCAGGGAGAGCCCAGGCAAAGCCAACACAGGACAGTCAGTGAAGCAAAACCAGGTAGGTGAAGCTGAGAGCATATGAGAAGATCCCGAGAGAAAGAAAATTTCGGCTAAGTTAATATCTTTATATTAACCAGTCTTCCCATTCCAGAACTTAGCAATAACATATGCACAAGAGAGTTACCCCATTTATTCCTAAAGGCATGTTCTTACATTCTCTTCGATTTATCTCCATTAGGATCAAATTAACATTTTAATCAAATTATTATTTTTTTGTATATTAATAATGTAACTACAAGTCCTTGTAAGGTAGCCTCTCTTCATTACAGAGAAAATTCATATAGTTTGGTACTATTTTTAAAGTTATTAAAAAAAAGATAAAGGATTTGCTACTACCTGTGGAGATGAGACCTCACTTGTTCCCTGGCCAAGGAGCCTCGGATTGGAGGGTCAGTGAATATCCTGTGCCCTCACCCCAAGTCTCTCACGATCTGCCTCAAGGCAGTATCTCTTCTGCCCAGATACCTTTTAAGGTCCCTTGGAGCTCTGCCCTTAGCAGTAAATTACTCTTGTTTAAAAAATGATTTGTGAATGAGCATGTGATAAATGTCCTCCAAAATACTCTTTTCCATTCAAACTTAAACTCTTCTTGTACCAGAAATAATATCCTGGGTACCGTAAGAATCTTTGTGGATATATAAAGGGAATTTACCCCATATTTTGACGTGCTATGAATCTGAGAGTCAATTGAAGATGATCATTTTTGCATTCAAGAGAATAAACTGTGTGGGACTCTTTTTTCCCTCTTGTTCAGAGGACTTTTAATGAGAGCTGGGTGGTTGAGTTTCTGGCCTGTGATGCTGAGCTGTACATGGGGCTTCTAATATGAGCAACCTATGCCAATTCTTTGTCATGAGGATTATTATGGGATGCTCAGAGCTTTGGGTTGTTCTTGCATAACCACAGAATTGCTGCATGCCCCTGAGAGGTATTTCACTCCGCTCCTCCATGCCTAGATGTAGTAGTATTATTTTATGATATCAAATTTCTCCACAAAATGCCATCGCCATTGGCTATTTGTTTGTGTGTGCCAGCATTATTATTTACTGTACTTAGTTCATTTTGTCGTAGTCAGTAACCTTCACCAGGAGTTCAGCATCCTGGCAGGCATCTTTCCTCTTGGCCACAGAGGAACCTTGTATTTCTCTGAATCTTTCCAAGAGATGGGAATGCAACCAGAAGCAGCTGGAGATATGAAAATAACTAGGAACAAAATAGACATCAAGTTCAGGAAAATCCTGAAAAAGAATTTCAGCAGAAGCAGTTCTCTTCTGACGTTGCACATTCTGTAGGATTTAGTGCTAGGCTGGCTACCACATGGCAGTTTTGAATGGAGAAAAAAAGAACGGGATGTATATTTACATGAATGAGTTCACATCTTAAATACAGGGGATAAGAGTTCAGACTATACATTTTACTCTTAGACCTGTGTGGGTGATTAACATTACGTGTTAAATACATGGATATAATGAGAAAAAGACGGAGAGTTCTAAGATAGCTCCATTTCCAACCAGACACAAAGAAAACCTTAGGACTTAACAGAAAAATGAATTTAGTAGGTGGCTGATGTCAGTGCTGGATTTCTGTTAATACTTTCAAAGTGTGCTTTTTTTAATGTAAAAAAAAAATATGCTTCATGGACTGGAAAGCCAAAGCTCGTTGAGATACACGATGTCTTTGGGTGAGCATTCCAAAAAAGGGAATATGTCATTCTGGCATGGATTATTCTTTCTTCGCCATTCCTCGTTGACACAGCCCATTTCTTCAGTTACATGTTCTATTACCCCTGAGACTCCTGGGCCGTCCCACCCAACAGCATTAAGGTTGCTATATTACCATAAAAGTCTACGCTGTGAGTAAAACAAATGGGCTGCATTAGCACAAAAAGCAGCCTCCCCTCCTGAATTGAAGAAAACATACACTCAACATTGTGGTCACTTCCAAAGTGCAGAAAGCTTGACCCCAGTACAACAGAGACTTCCCTAATCTTTGTGCTTTTTCCCCCTTAAGGAATTTTAAGGCATAAAATCTTAAATCTAAAGCTGTCTTTGAGATCAGGGAGAAATATTTAAGCATTTATGCATTCAGTTCATGATTCAGAGATTTATTTATAAGACTGTTGATTTTGGGACACCCAACTCTTGCATTTAAACTGCCGAAGTGAGTCATATTTGTGGGAGGTAATTACTACCAGAAAGTACAACTAACTTGTAAGCTTCTCTTTAAAATGTCCACTCACAATCTACAATTACTGTAAATAAGAGGCTACCAGGACTTTTGCTCTGTTTTATGGCTGTATATATTTATTATGAGTGCATTAGGCTATTCCCAAACATACTTTTGTCAAAGAGGGGTTCTTAGAGGAGAAATGAGTCCCTTCATTAAAGTATCAGTATAGATTTTTGAGGATGTAGGTTTGAAAAGGTATAATATCTCAAGGTTTCCTTCCCTTATAGGGAACAAAGCCCAGAGAGCAGCTGGCTCAAGAGAAATGATAGATTCCAGTTGGTCAAAAATGTATACATATGTGGTTTGTGCATCATTAAAGATCAGATCCAGCCCACCAAAATTAGAGCAGACACTTTGTCCTTAACACCGCAGTGCCTCTCTTAGGCTGATTTTGTGTCCCCCTAGGAGGTTCTCTGATCTTCCATGTAATGAGTGCTGAGGTCCACGCCCATCTGACTAGCCACAGAGTGGGTAGCTGCCTGTGTTTCTGAGAACATCCTGTAATTAACATACTCATGAGTGCGTCTTCACCAGTCAGTGCCTGAGATTTCACAGATAGGATGTCTAGAGACTGACGGTGCAGAAAGGAGAAAGAGTAGGGAGGAGTTTGCTGTCTGGAGTCAGCTTAAATAAGGAACTGCTACAGCAGGAATTGGTGAAAGCATCAGAATGGAAAGGTTGGAATTTTCATAGACTAACTCTGGCTACATGATGGTTTTACCTTGCCTTTGACCTCACCTTGCTTTAATACAACTCAGCTGTGATAGCAAGGCCTCCTAGTCTCCTCCAAGGTTCCTTGACTCCAGAGCCAAAGAAGACTATGTGCTTAGCCCGTCTGTGACTCAGCTGCCTTCTTGGACCTGTTCACATTCATCCATTCTGCAGCTATTTACTCATCATGCATTCAGGAACCATCTACAGACTACCCTCTGTGTGTCAGTTGTTGTGCTGGGTGCTGGGATACATCTGATGAATGATAGTCCCTGTCTTTGAGGATCATACTGTCTTATTGGGGGAGATAACCACGAAAAGTGATAGTTTCAAAACTGTATGATAGATGCTACATGGGGGTAAACAGGTGCTATGCAGACACCTCCGAAAGGTGCTATACCTGATCTCGGGGAGCAGAAAACACTTCCTATGAGTTTCCCTATTTAAGCAAAGACCTAAAGGAAAAGTAGGAGATAGGCAGGAGACATAAGGGGGAGAGAGGTAAAATATTCTGTACAGGAGAAGAGGAGCAGGCTAGAGCCTGTGAGAAACAGGAAGATCCGATACAAAGAGAAGCATGATCAGTTCTCAGTGGAGGGAGCCGGGAGTAGAACAACAGTGGAGTGATGATTGTGAAGGCCCTTTTTTGACAGGTTAGGGCACCCGAATGTAATTGGGATCTGCCAAGGCATGCCTGCTCTATACCGTGTTCCCATTAGAACAGCCATTTACTGATTCTGACATGCTGGTATTGTAGCATCCATCTGAGCAAGTTAATAAGCTCTCAGCCATTTGGTTACTTCTCTTACTCCCCTGACTTTCGACAATTAGCCTCTCCTTTTAGCAGAACAAGTGCACTGTTTGTGTCCTCTGACTGGTGGCCTTGCCCGAGTTCCACCTTCCTTACTACATGCTCTGCTCCTTCATCTCTGTGACCCCCCTGGGCCCACAACAGACCTACAGTGCTCCTCTGTCTTACATATTTTAATCAAAAATGTCTCTCGATTAATTTTAATCAGAATCAAAATCTGGAACATATAAAAATATATGATATTACTGCTAATTCAACAAATATTAAGGAATTCCTACCTGCAGGGGCCTATATATTCCAGGTAGTACAGAAATGAGCAGGAGAGACTAAGCCTCCACTTTCATGGAATTGATATTTTAGAAGAAGAAGACAGACAAATGAGTACTATATCACATAGTGATGATTGTGTCAAAAACTGATTATGAGAGGAGCACCTGGGTGGCTCAGTGGGTTAAAGCCTCTGCCTTCAGCTCAGGTCATGATCTCAGGGTCCTGGGATGGAGCCCCACATCGGGCTCTCTTCTCAGCAGGGAGCCTGCTTCCCCCTCTCTCTCTGCCTCTCTGCCTACTTGTGGATCTCTCTCTCTGTCAAATAAATAAAGTCTTTAAAAAAACAATTATGAAATAGTGATTAATGTGTAGAAAACTTCAGCAGGCAAGGGCTGCTAGAGGATGTTAATTGCTGTAGGATAATATACAGGGATGCATTTAGAGATATAGAGATATGCTACTGTCCTATAAGCATAGGTCAACAAGTTTTCTAATGACTTTAGGATTCAAACATTAGAGAATTCACATAACTAGTTTGAAATCCTAGATTTTGACAGTACTGTAGTTGCTTATAAATTTCAGTTTTTTTCATGAGTCTGTTTTTTAGCTTATTAAATTCAATGTGTGATTTTAATTTTAGTTTTATAGTATAATAAACAAGGATTTTGCAATAATCCTATATAGCCTAAATGCCCCTGTGTTAAATAATATGATTCAGTGCATTTCTGAATGAGGATTTTGCTTTACAAAAATAAGAGTTAAGCACTTCACTATTTATATTTTTCTTAATTTTCCATTTGTAAGGATGGACAAGCATTATTGTTACAACCTTGTGAATAATAGTAGGGATTTGCGTAGGGAGTGACACAAGTCCTCCACTATATGCCTAATAGATGTGAAGAAAAGGGGACCAGAGAAACAATATTTGAAGAAAGAGGAGCTGAAATTTTCTAGGACTGGAAAACAGCACGAACGCTCACAAAAAATGAAACTAGATAAAACCAGAGAGAGAGACAAACCATAAGAGACTCTTAATCTCTGGAAACAAACTGAGGGTTGCTGGAGGGGAGGGGGGTAAAAGGGGTGGAGTGACTGGATGATGGACACTGAGGAGGGTATGTGCTGTGGTGAGCACTGTGAACTGTGTAAGACTGATGAATCACAGACCTGTACCCCTGAAACGAATAATACATTGTATGTTAATTTAAAAAAAAGTACACTAGTAGTTGGAGCGCCTGGGTGGCTCAGTCTGGTAAGTGTCTGACTCTTGATTTCAGCTCGGGTCATGATCTCAGGGTTGTGGGCTTGAACCTGGCTTCAGGCTCCA
Organism: Procyon lotor; assembly: GCA_028646535.1. Classification (NCBI taxonomy): domain Eukaryota; kingdom Metazoa; phylum Chordata; class Mammalia; order Carnivora; family Procyonidae; genus Procyon; species Procyon lotor. The sequence goes on from CM053611.1 coordinate 114,098,006, forward strand.
TGCTCAGTGGGGAGTCTGCTTGAGATTCTCTCTCCCTCTCCCATCCCGACACACGCTCTCTCTCTCTCAAATAAACAAATCTTCTTTTTTTAAAGTACATTAGTAGTGGGTGAGATGAATGAAAATAAATATAAAACAGTGAAATTGAAGACTAACATCAAGACTAAAGAGAAAAACCTTAAAAGCTATCAGGGATGAAAGATTCCATGCAGAGGATCACTTGATGGACTAATGGAAGATTGTCATTACTACAATAGATGTGAGAAGACAGTAATGTCTTCATGACCCTGAGAGAAATTAACTATCAATGTAACATTTTATCTTCAACAAAACTATTAAAAATGGATAAATAGACATTTTTATAATTACAAAGATTTAGAGAATTAACCAATTATACTCTCACTGTAGGATACACTTGGGGGGTTGGGCGAGCCTGGTGGTGGGTATTGAGGGCACATATTGCATGGAGCACTGGGTGTGGTGCATGAACAATTAACCTTGTAACACTGAAAAAATAAAATAAACATATTTGGGGGAAAAAAGTAAAAAATGAACCTAGAGGGAAGGTATGGATACAAGATAATGGTGAACATAGATGTCAACATAAGTAAAAGATAGTTTATTAACTACTGAGTACTAGAAAAGATTTTAGGGCTATAAAAGATTAAACTAAAGCTATTTAGTTGTTTTCGTTGTTGTTTTTTTGTTTTTTGGTTTTGTTTTTTTTTTTGACAGAAAGAGAGAGTGTATGAGCAGGGAAGGACAGAGGGAGAGAGAGATAGTGCTGAGTGGGGAGCCTGAGGTGGGGCTCAATCTCACAACCCTGAGATCATAACCTGGGCTCAAATTAAGAATCTGACAGTCAACTGTCTCAGCCACCCACACACCCAAAATTGAAACTTTAAATAACAATATGAAGTATTCAGTGGGAGAAGGTTAAAATACTGAACAACTTCAGACTTCGTTTTAAAAAGAAATTATAGATAAGAATATATTTTTAAATTTTAATGGTGATCACTGGAAGAATAGAATTCTGAATAAGTGGAAAGGAGAAATAAGAAAAACAAAAACTTTATTAATCCAACAGAAGACAGAAGAAAGGAAAACTACAAAGGGGATGAGAATAAATTGGAATTACAAATGTTGGAAATAACATGCAATATACCAACAATCATAAAAAATATGAGTGGATTAAAACAGGAGCTGGCAACATTTTTCTGTAAAAGACCTAATAATAAATGTGTTTGGTGTTGTGGGTCACATACAGTTTCTTCAATCCTTTAAAGACCTAAAAAAATATCTTAGCTTGCAAGCCATACAAAAACAGATTACAAGCTAGATTTAGCCTATAGGAGGAGTTGGTCAACCTCTGGATCAAAATTTTAACAAAAATTTCCAGATTGGGTTTTCTTTTTTTTTTTTTAAGCTAGCTGTATGCTTCTCATAAGAGAAGAACCTTAAAACACATAAAGGATTTATAATGAAGAGTGAGAAAACGTATACTTACAAGCATAATAAGCCAAAGGAAGCTAAATGGCAGACCTGGAGAGGCAAGGATTCAAGTGCAGGTAGTTCACTGAAAGGGAATCTCAGGAAACATCCACATCCGCAGGGGAGTGGAGACATGAGAAAGGGGAGAGAAGAAGCTGATTGATCAAAGATGTGTTGTCAGCCACTTACCACTTTAGGCAACTGAAGAACAATCCCCTGAGGAACTCTGGGAGACAGAGAGAATGTGCCTTAGAGCCTACTCAACTGAGGAACAGGGAATCTTGAATGTTTATTGACCAACTCTCTGACCATCATTGCTGAGCCATGGCTCTGGGGACATTAAGTCTTTGGCTCTCTTGGCTTGCCTTATGGGTAAGTGGAGTTTTCTACCATGGCCAAAGAAGAAAGCCCTCGAGCAGAAAGTCACAGGTTTGTGTAGCAAGCAGTCTTTACACATAGAGATAAACGTTGAAGGAATATGTCCTGGGCAAAGAGTGAAATCTACTATATTTGTGCAATATTAATAGAAGTCAAATTGAATTTAGGGCAAAAGGCACTGGAAGGGATAAAATGGGAAATTACATAATAATAGAGGAATAATCACCAAAAAACTAAACCAATCATGGATTAGTTCAAGACATAGCATCATAATATGTAAAGCCAAAAATTGACGTAATCACATGGATAAACTGACAAATTTACAATCCTCGTTGAAGATTTTAGTGAACCTTTAGAAGAAAGGAATGCATCAAGCAGACAAAAATTGGTAAGGAAAACAAAAGATATGGTGGAAAATATTAAGTTGAGATAACATATAATAAGAGCGAAAATGTGAAACAAACATTTCTGACCAAAATGGTTCCCACTGGGCTAAAATCAATGGCCTTGGGCTCTAGGAGAAAATCCGTTTCTTTGCATTTTTCCTCACCTAGAGGCCACATGCATTCCTTGGTTCGTGGCACCTTCCTCCATCTTTAGAGCCAGTTGTCTGCATCTGGAAAACTCTCTGACTTTCTTGCCTTTCTTTTTCACTTCTAAGAACTCTCTCTCTTTTTTTTTTTTTTTTTAAGATTTTATTTATTGGGGCGCCTGGGTGGCTCAGTCATTACGCGTCTGCCTTTGGCTCAGGTCATGATCCCAGGGTTCTGGGATCGAGCCCCGCATCGGGCTCCCTGCTTGGCAGGAAGCCTGCTTCTTCCAATACCATTCTCTCTGCTTGTGTTCCCTCTCTCGCTGTGTTTCTCTCTGTCAAAAAAAAAAATCTTTAAAAAAAAAAGGTTTTATGTATTTACTTGACAGAGAGAGAGATCACAAGTAGGCAGAGAGAGAGAAGGAAGCAGGCTCCCCGCTGAGCAAAGACCCTGATGCGGGGCTCGATCCCAGGACCCTGAGATCATGACGTGAGCTGAAGGTAGAGGCTTTAATTCACCGAGCCACCCAGGCACCCCTCACTTCTAAGAACTCTTGTAATTGCATTGGGTTCATGCAGATAATCAGGATAATCTCCCCATCTCAAAATCCTTAACTTAATCATGCCAGCCGAGTCCCTTTTGCCATGTAAGTAAGGTAACAGTCACAGCTTCCAGGACTAGCACAGGAACATCTCTGAGGGGGTCATCATTCTGCCCACCGCACAAGCTATATAAAGTTTTGCACTGTGTATATTAGAGACAAAGAGACACATTTCCAAGGCTGATTTAGATTCAGAAACTTCAAACTACATTCTTTCTTCAGATGGCTTTTGGAATTCTGTTCTAGAGCTATAGTGTAAGTTTCAAGATAAGATTTAAATAAATTGTTAAGTGTAACCAACCATAGTACGAAATAACAAAACCTATATGTTGCATCTAGGAGTTGCTCTACAACTTCATTTCATAATTTGCTCCATATTCGCTACATGATTTGTTCTCACCTACAATACTACAGAGTGCACTTTTGCTTGCAAATAGTGTGGGCTAGTCATTTTTCTATCATAAAACACAAAATTAATATGCTTGATCTAATAGTTTTATATAGAGGGCTATATACCCCTTCCCATAGGAACTATATTTTCTTTTCAAAAACTTCAGGCTATTTCCAAATACTAATTATGTACTAAATAACAAAGGAAACAATAAATTTTAAAGAATTGTTAGCATAGAGAGAGAAATTCTCTAACCTGAATGAAATTAAGTTAGAACTCCTCAAACTCAACACTCACAAAACCGATAATCACTTCAAAAAATGGGCAGAAGACATGAACAGACACTTCTCCAAAGAAGACATACAAATAGCTAACAGACACATGAAAAAATGTACATCATCTTTAGCCATCAAGGAGGTTCAAATCAAAACCACACTGAGATACCACCTTACACCAGTTAGAATGGCCAAAATCAATAGGACAGTAAACAACAGATGTTGGAGAGGGCGTGGAGAAAGGGGCACCCTCTTCCACTGTTGGTGGGATTGCAAGCTGCTGCAGCCACTTTGGAAAACAGTGTGGAGATTCCTTAAGAAATTAAAAATAGAGCTACCCTATGACCCTGCCATCGCACTAATAATACCCAATCCTATTGGGCATTTACACCAAAGAACCAGATGCATTACAAAGAAGGGCCACATGTACCCCAATGTTCATAGCAGCAATGGCCACAATTACCAAACTGTGGAAAGAACGAAGATGCCCTTCAATGGATTAGTGGATAAAGAAGATATGGTACATATATACAATGGAATATTATGCCTCCATCAGAAAAGATGAGTATCCAACTTTTGTATCAACATGGACGGGACTGGAAGGGATTATGTGGAGTGAAATAAGTCAAGCGGAGAGAGTCAATTATCTTATGGTCTCACTTATATGTGGAGCATAAGGAAAAACATGGAGGGCATTGTGAGAAGGAAAAGAAGGGTGAATGGGGGGAAGTCAGAGGGGGCAATGAACCATGAAAGACTGTGGACTCTGAGCAACAAACTGAGGGTCTTCAAGGGGAGGGGGTGGTGGTTGGGCGAGCCTGGTGGTGGGTAAAGTTTACTGCCTATGTTCTTCTCTAGGGTTTTAATAGATTCCTGCCTCACATTGAGGGTTCTTAACATATAAAAGCAATCAAGGAAAGAATTGATAAACTTGACTCCTTTAAAATATTAAACTCCTTTATAAAAAACACTATACATTTACGATGAAACACAAACCAAAATTTAAAAAAGATATTGACAAGGCACATACCTGGTTACCAGAGTATATAATGATTGCCTACAAACTAAAGAGAGGAAGGAAAGAAGGAAGGGAGGGAGGGAGGGAGGGAGGGAGGGAGGGAGGGAGGGAGGGAAAGAAAGCTCAATAAAAAATAGGCAAAGTATTGTGAGAGGTAAGGAATGAATAAGCAAAGCATAGGGAATTTTTAGGGCAGTTAAAATTCTGTATGACACCATAATGATAGGTACATATCATCATATGCTTGTCCAAACCCATAGAATATACAACACCAAGAGAGAACCGTAATGTGAACTGTGGACCTTGGGTGATAATGTAGGTTATTGATGTAGGTTCCTTGGTTGTAACAAATACACACTTTTGAGGTGATACTAATAATGTGTGTGTGCAGGGGTATGTAAGAAGTCTCTGTACCTTCCCCTCAATTTTCTTGTGAACATTAAACTGCTCTAAAAGAATAAGTCTTGATTTTTATATGAGATGGCAATTTATAGAAAAGGATTGCCAAATGACCAATAAACATGAAAAATTGATCAACTTTTACCAGTAACTGGAGAAATGCAAAATAAAAAGTTGCCATTTCACATTATGAGATTGGAAAAATATTTAAAGTCTGGCAACACCAGATGGTCACTTGGATGTGGAGCAAGGAGGACTTTCAAATGTTTCTGTTGGAAATATTAATTTGTACAAAATATTTGGAGAATAGTTTGACAATATCTAGTAGAAATGAACAAAAGAAAGATAAATACCAGATTATCAACAGCAACTCTCACTGGGGATGGACAGAGGTGAATAGGATCCAGGAAAGGTACATAGAAGGCTTCCACTTTACCTGCAATACTTAATTTCTTGTAAAAATGTGGAGCGAATCCGGTAATATGTTAAAATCTGATAAAACGCGTGCAAGTGCATTTTCTATTTTAATTTGTATACTTATCTGGGCCTTTTAATTCAAAATATATACCTAGCATGTGCCAAACACTCTTTTAAGACCTGGGGATATGTATTGAACAACAATAACAACAACAACAAAAATTCCTAGCTTCATAGAACTTGTGTTCTAGAGTGTTTAAAATATTCCGTATTTTTAAAAGGATAAAAAGACTAAGAGAAAGATGAGAAAGTAGATACAATACTTTTGAGAAAGGTTGGTTGGCATTGTGTAGATTCCAGTTGTGCTTGGTGACCATTAGTTTATGGTGGTTAGAAATCTATCCAGGAAAATGATTTTCTCTAGTGGGATTAAACTGCCTGATTGCAAACAAGAAGGAGAAACAGGACTCGGCTGGTCCAAAGTTGAAGTTTTTGCCAGGTAGGGAAGTGTCATTAAAAACCAAAGGTACAGGGAAGCCTGGATGGCTCAGTTGGTTAAGCAGCCGCCTTCGGCTCAGGTCATGATCCCAGGGTCCTTGGATGGAGTCCCACATCGGGCTCCTAGCTCACCAGGAAGCCTGCTTCTCCCTCTGCCTCTGCCTGCCTCTCTGCCTGCTTGTGCTCTCCCTCTGACAAATAGAAAAAAAATCTTAAAAACAAAACAAAACAAAAACAAAGGTACAGTGAGGATTCTGAGAAGATGGCAGAATAGAGAGCACAGAAATCTGTGTTCCCACTTAGAGAATAATTGCACTGGCAGAATCTCTCCATTGTAACTATTTTGGGACTCTAGAGTCAAGCAACTTCCAAGGGAAAAACTTGGACAGTAAATTGTGGTTAAGTTCAATCAATTTCAGCTCATAGCATGGTAGCAGCTGTGCCTTTTCCACCTCCACATCCTTTCAACCACCCCAAACTGCCCCCCTGCCCTAGCAAGTCATGTGTGTTCCTAAAGTAGCTCGCACAACTTTGCGAAGCTAGGATGAGCAATAAAAATCCTGTCCTTCAAATACTGAGGTTCTGTGCACCAATCCCTGATTGCTGCTCTGACCGCAGTGTGCAGACAGGATTGCAGCCATTGTTGCAAACCCCTCCCCTCCTGGTTGAAGTGACTTCCAGGGCATTTAAAGGTCTGGTGACTCCCCTCTTTCATTTTTCTCTCTGCCCCCTGTTGGGAACCAGACATTAAAGATTGGAATATTCAAAAGGAACTGCATATACAGGGACCATTTTAAACTTACCACACATACCCAGGGAAAGGCACAGGCTCAGAAAAAACCTGAGAAGACCTAAGTTTATGCCTCAGGCTGATCCTCAGCATAGAGACAGCCTATAAAAATCAAATGGAAAAAAAGAAGAAAAAGAAAAGACAAAAAAAAAAAAAAAATCAGTGAACCCCGGGACAGGGGAAGAATATGATTTCCAGAGTTACACATCATTAGAAGCAAATTTTCAGTTTTAAACAAGAAAACCAACAACAAAATCACCAAAAAAAAAATACAAAGAAATAGGAAAGTATGATCCTTTTAAAGAGTGAAAAAAACTGTCCCAGAGGAAAACCAGATGTTAGACCTACTAGACAAAGATTTAAAAACAACTGTCTTTTTTTTTTTTTTTAAACAACTGTCTTAAAGATGCTCAAAGAACTAAAAAAGGATGAGGAGAAAGCCAAGTAAACAATGTGTGAACAAAATGGAAGTATCTATAAAGAGATGTAAAATGTAAAAAATAAAATTCTAGCTAGCATGTGGAAGCAACACAAATGTCCAGATAAGTGTGGTATACATGTACTGTGGAATATTACTCAGCCTGGAAAAGGAGGGAAGTTCTGCCATGGCAGGGATGAGCCTTATTAGATGACATCGTGTCAGTATGGAAGTCCAATGTTTCTTTTCTTGCTTGATGATTTTAAAGACATTGAGTAGTTCCAGCATGACCTAAACTGCACTCCTATTCCCACCAAAGGCACAACTCTATGTATTGGCTACTACAGTATTTCAAAATATTTGAGAAATTTCATAAAATTTTGTACAACCCAAAATGTTGGTGTTTTGTAAGGATCAATCACAAGTTCAGAATTCCTTAATTCTTTCTGCCATCTGTCACAAGTGTCATTTAAAGAATGAAGTATATATTGCATGAAAACATTACAACCTTTTCCTCTTGGTTTAAATCAACTCCAAGGTAACTGAAAAAAAAAATTGGTAAGTGAAATAAACCAGACACAAAAAGACCAATACTGTATAACCCCAATTTTTTAAAGATTTTATTTATTTATTTATTTATTTATTTGAGAGAGAGAAAGAGATTACAAGTAGGCAGAGAGAGAGAGGGAAGCAGGCTCCCTGCTGAGCAGAGAGCCCAATGCGGGGCTCGACCCCAGGACCCTGGTATCATAACCTGAGCCAAAGGCAGAGGCTTTAATCCACTGACCACCCAGGCAACCTTGTATAATCCCATTTATGTGAAGTACCTAGACTACTCAAAATCATAGATTTGACAAGTGAAGTAGCAACCGGCAGGGACTGGCAGGAGGGATGTTGGAGAGTTGGTGTTTTGTGGAGAGGTTCAGTTTTGTGAGATGAAGAACGTTCTGTGTATCGACGGTTGTGATGGTTGGGGGAAGCAAAGGTACAAGGGCCAACAGATTGTAGAGCGCAAGAGAATAGTTCAAATAATGGGTCTTGGAATCCACTCTGGATAGGAAAGAAGTGGAGGAAAGGGAGAAAGAGAGAGTTTGGGGGATAGATGTCCCACAGAGGTTGCAGAAGAGTGAGTGATAGTGGGGATACCTCACCAGGCAAGCTAAAAGGCCAAGGTGCTGCTCGGAGAGCTTTGAACTGATTTTGGAGTGGAGCACTTGTTTTTCCTACTTAATGATACACCCTGGATAGTTTTCCATTTCAAAAGTCATAGTTCTATCTCACTCATTTTACCATAGAATTACATTTTTCAGGTGCATCATAATTTAATTAACCAGTAACTTACTGTAATCAGTTTTAAATTATATTTAAAAGTTTATTATTTAAGCTAATAAATTATGATCCTTACAGAAATCCTCACCAAGAAGCCTCTGACGTCTTGAGACATTGGAAGAAGCCCTGTGGTTCCAGAGAAAAGCAGGAACAAAGCTACTGACTGGTGCCCCACGGCCTCCCCCGACCAAGGAGGAGGAGCAGCCCTGAGGTGGATAGCCTGGAATATTCCACTGCACACTCAAGACATGTTGGGAGAGAAATCAGGTTATTCTAACTTGTTCATTAATGTATATGAATTACTTAGTCAATTCCACTGAGTTGCTTCTATTTGAAAAGAACGGTATCAGGAATTGGAAGTGTAAAAACGCTGTCCAATAAAGAAGGCATAATTAAATGAGGACATAAGTTATTACAATGTAAAGTTAAATTGGAGGCAGATGTAACATGAAGCTGCAGTGTAAGTGCCCCCCACTTCCGTGGGCCCCTTCCAAAGCTCCGGGAGAGACCCTATAATAATACTTCTGTGGTCATACATTCAGTAAACTTTGCAAAAGTGAGAAGTTTTTTTAAAACTACAGTTAAGGGGCGCCTGGGTGGCTCAGTGGGTTAAAGCCTCTGCCTTCAGCTCAGGTCATGATCTCCCGGTCCTGGGATCGAGCCCCTCATTGGGCTCTCTGCTCAGCAGCAAGCCTGCTTCCCACCCCCTACCCCCGCCCCACTCTCTGCCTGCCTCTCTGCCTATGTATGATCTCTCTCCCTCTGTCAGATAAATAAATAAAATCTTAAAAAATAAATAAATAAAACTACAGTTAAACAGTCTCTTTCCTATCTTAATTTTCCTACCATTGAAATGGCCAATAATATTTTTGAGACCCAACAAAAAAGTTTGTACTGAGGACACATGTAGTTGAGTTTATCAAAATATATGTATGGGGCTCACAAATACTTCCTTTTAGAATGAACTAATTGCCAGCTACACTGGTTTAGGAGTGATTTCTAGAAACATCTTACTACCCCATACTGATTCATTGAGTTCATGACTTGAGGGTATAGGACAGAGGCCTTACCATGACAAGAACATGCCCTGTGGCACCCAGCCTGGGAAGTAGGTGGGTCCTGGGGGAGATCCTAGGGTGTGACGTGTGTGGAGCTGGAAATGAGTCTGGAGAATTCTTCCAGTCGGACATGTAGAACTGTAAATGGACGATGGTGCTCAACAGTGCCTGGTCAGAACAGAAATTTCTGAAGTCAGGAATACTCTTCCCCGCCCCCCCAAATACGTCTATTTTATTTTTTCAGTGTTACAAGATTATTTGTTCATGTACCACACCCAGTGCTCCATGCAATATGTGCCCTCCTCAATACCCACTACAGCATAAGCACTTATACACTTGTATGTGCGCCATCCATTCTTTCTTTTTGTTGGTAATTGCACAAAATAATAGAACATATAGGTCTTGAGGCGCAAGTCAGTAGCAGTACTACAAAGAGGGAGACTGTCTATATGGGAAGTTCTATATTCTAGTCGTTCTAGTTATCAACACTAAAAACAGAAGAAAGACTGAATTGTAGTTCCATTTTCTCTATAGAAAATACTACGATTAAGTCACTCCGATCCATAGCTACTGAATGAAAATGTTATTTTTCTAGATTTTGAATATTCGCTGTATTCATTAACTCATTAAGACTTGATTTTGTTGTGATTTCTTTATTCTAAATAAATATGCATATTCATATCTTATTTTGTGTTAATCACTTTCAATTATTTCTCCTAAAGAGGTCTCCCCAAATTGTTTAAACTCCAGGGCCTATGGAACATGATCTGTCCCAGTACAAAGCAATGAGCGTGATGAGAGAGAAACATAAGGGAGTCTGTGGGAGTTACGAGAAGGAGGTCATTTTCATGACCAAGGAGATCAAAGCAAAGTTTTATCTGAGCTATGATCAAGTGGAAGAACTTGAATTCAGAGATATGGCAAATGATGTTCTAAACAAAAAAGCAAATGCTTCATAACATTTTTTTTATGTTAACACACAGTATAGTTTAAATGATTTAAGCATATGGCTATTCCAATATCCTTCTACACTTAACATTTACAAACACATCTTAATGAAAGAAGATCTTGCTGGAAAGATGATTTATTCACAGTGTAGTTTCAATGAGTTAAGCATACGGCTATTCCCATATGTTTCTTCACACATGTTTACAAACACTTAGGTCTTTTTATTTATGTATTTGTTATTTATTTTATTTTATTTTTTTTAAGATTTGATTTACTTATTTGACAGAGAGAAAGAGATCACAAGTAGGCAGAGAGGCAGGCAGAGAAAGAGGGGGAAGCAGGCTCCCAGCTGAGCAGAGAGCCCGATGCGGGGCTCAATCCCAGGACCCTGAGACCATGACCTGAGCTGTAGGCAGAGGCTTAACCCACTGAGCCACCCAGGTGCCCCTATTTTTTTTATTTTTTAAAGTTTTCATTTTAATTCCATTTAGTTAACATACAGTGTTATATTAGTTTCAAACGTACTATGTAGTGATTCAACTCCCGTATTTCACCCTGTGCTCATCCTCGTAAGTTTTTAATAATTTCCATCCCTGGTTCTACTCACTCAAATACTGTTTGTCATTGACACATCTCCTTCTCCACCTTCACATCCTTTCTGATTCCATATCTAGAAACCTTTTCTGGGCACCTGGCTGGTTCAGTCAATGAAGTGTGTGCCTTTGGCGCAGGTCATGATCCTGGGGTCCTGGGATTGAGTCCTGCATTGGGCTCCCTGCTCAGCAGAGAGTCTGCTTCTCTTTTTCTCTCTCCTTCTGCCTCTCCCCGTGCTTGTGCTTGCTCTCTCTCTCTCTCAAATAAATAAATAAAATCTTAAAAAAAAATTTTTCTGCTGGTGTTTTGTTAACACGGGTTCAAGTAACAGATTACTGCTAACTTGTTAGGTGTTCAAGAAAGAGAATTTTTCAGGCTAGATTCTGCATTGGAGTCCAAACCTAGAGAAATGTGACAATTCTGTAATGCAGTCTGGGTCCTATCTCATAAATTAAGACAAATGTAAATACTGCATAAACAAAGCAAACTTTCTTCTCTGTTATTTCATTATGATATAATTAGTGAACAGGAGTTAAAGAAAGCCCTATTTTTGAGCTCTAGGCTGGAGTGTCCCTCACACATCCATTAGAAGGAGACGATCATAATCTACAGAAGTCAAGAGCAAGAAAAGTTTCTCCTGTGCAAATTATGGCCTAGATACCATCCTAACATATCCATGACTTAAGATTGTGTGTATGAACATGTGTGAGACACAGAAAGACTGAGAACAGAGACCAAGACTGAGACACACCAACATATTCTGCAAAGGGTAGAGAATCCCTGCAGGAAGTGCCTGGTACTCTGTGTCTCAAGTTCCTTCTTTCCCCATCTGGGACCACTTCTGCCACTGGTAGGCTCAGCCTTCCACAGGTCTGGTGACTCATCAGGCAGTCCCAGGTCCTTTGAACTGGGATGACTCAGCATCAAGTGAGCTTACTAGAAACCTAGCTGACATCAGTGGGGAGAAGACAGCAGGACAAACATAGACAGTCAGTCTTTGGGGTCTGGGAAACAAGGCTGAAGGCAGATCAAACAGCTGAGTAATCCCTGAGTCAAGGAAGGAAGCGCCGAGTGCCACAACTCTGGAGGTGGGACAATGGGAGCCATGAATTCTGATAGTTGACTTCCTTCTTGTCAGGGGCTGATACTACAGGTCCTGCTGAAACACCAGGACATCTGACCAGTCATCCAACCAGTCCTTCCCGAACATCGCACCTCAGTTCCAGTGACTGGGTTCCTGCTTTGTGCTGATGACTAATCTGCTTTCTATTCAGTCCTGCCCTGATTTTCCAGACCTCTCAGGACTGGCTGAGCTCTGGATTTCTGAGGCATGTTACCTGCAGCCAGGATGACTCCTCCCAGCTCTTCCCAGTGCCAACATTGTTGTATGTGACCCTGGCCAGGCTCCAGTCCTTGGCTCTACCAGCCTCTTGGGCTACGCTAGGGACTTCAGTATTTGCCATTGAATACCATTTCCTCCTTATGACTATCTCCTAAGACCTGTTTCACAGGTAAGGAAGCAGAGACTCACAGGTCCTATTTCATGCAGGTCCCACAGATGATCACCTTCACTCTGGTTTTATTCTACTTTATCCTACTTTCATGAAATGTGGTTCCGTAGTCCTTCGTCAGAATCGGAGATAATACCTACAGGAATGTTTTAAGGATTATATTAAATCCTCAGAATGAAAGTGCCTAATGTTATACTTAACAAATACTTTCCTTATTTCATCTTATTCTGACTTGTACTTAGAAACCCTGGCTCCACTGAGAGCACTGGGGCTTGGCACATCTAGTACAGCACCAGACTACACAGTAGGCTGTAGGAAGTGCTGGATGGATGAGTTAATGGCCAGCCAATGGAAGCATTTAAATTCCACTTAGGGTTTGTGAAAACCTGAAGACCATCCCTTACCCCCTACACTCTGCTCCTCTTGACTGCCTACTGTTTGCCTCCATCATCTGAACATTAGATCTGCTTCTTCCCTGGATTTCTCTTCACTTGCAGCTGACCTTCCTCAGCTCATCCTCGCCTGTGCCCAAGAACATGCCTATCTGTGTTACGTGTGCCTATTTTCCAGATCTAAGGCTCTCCTACCTCGCCTGTACCTTTTCTTTCCAAGTCATCATCCTGATATTCTGGACTAAAGAGGCCAAACAAGAAGGAATGGGTGTGTGGCCCTGAAAGGGCCAGTCTACTGACACGTAGACTTGCCTAGGACACAGGCAACCCTCAGCGGTGACATGGTTAGACCAAGGCTGTGCAAGGCCACCTGCTGGCTCAGCACCTTTCCAAATAATTAAGCAATCTACTAAGAGCCTGGAGTTTGGAATCAGAGGAAAAAAGCTTTGGAGAGAAGTACAAGTAAGAATTCTATAGAATCTTTTTCTGCTAGCCAGCAGTTCCATTAAGGAAATTTATCTTAGTGTTTTGGAAGCATGAAGATTTTAGTTCAGTCATAGACACTTCCAGCCATTACTCAGTCCTCAGTCAGCAGATTCAAAGGAAGCTAGGAGGTAAAAACCCAGGGCCCTGGGCCATCTGTAAAATCTTGGCACAACTGCAGCCATGCCAGGAAGAAGATGCCCCAGCCCCTGTTGCACCTTCATTAGGGGTCACAAGAGTAATACCTGGTAATCAAAGCAAAAATTGCCTTTAGATCTTGACTGATCTCCAAAATTAAGAATCCTGGAAAGGACTAAAGAAGTCCACAGAGAAAAAAAGGTCTTTAGAGTAAAGACTGACCCAATGATGGAGCAATCCCTTGGTTTTAAAGCTCTCCTCTCCCATGGCTGGGACCACTGAGTGGACTACATGGAGACTTGACTTTGCCCCAGGCTCTAAGACCAATTCCATTCTGAACCAAGAAGAATTTAGGAAACCTTTAGGTATCAATTTGGGGGCTCAGCATCAAGTCAGTCTTTGCTCTAGTGCCTGCTCTGACCTTGCATTCTTGAATCTGGTAAATGGATTCTTACTTTATGCTTTTTGGTCAGTTCACACCTGTGACTCAAAAATTCCAGATCTGCATCCTCATCTTACTCCTGCACATCTGAGCTCCTCCCTGACTCTGCATTTTTAGGACTAGAAGCTTACCTTGCTATCACAAGAACCTGCAGGAAGAAGACACCTCTGTTGCTTGGCAAGTCTGAAGTAGAATTGCCTTGCTTAGTGCTGACATCCTCTAGGACAGTTCACTGTAACCCACTGGATCAGCCAAGTTTTGCACCCTCACCGCACCACAGCTCCATCTGTCCTGACCTGAAGTTCAGCTGTGCCCTGATCATGAAAAAGTAGAATTGGGTAGATTAATTCCTCCATGCCCAACATTTCTATCTGCTTGTAAAAGTCTGGCTTTGAGTTCTGCATGCATTCATTCACATCAGCCTTCCAAGACCTTGGTACTTCACCATATGCCTTCATTTAAAAAAACTAGCCAATTAAGGATCTTTAACTGCTGTGAAGCAATAAAAATTTCCCTAAACAATAACTATATAGAGGATCACTTCCAAGACTGAGATTTTGTTATCTCATTTCAGGCATTCTAAATTAAACCCTGGAGAAACATTTTACTGCTAATAAATAATCACTGGTTGTAATATGTGTTATTGCTGAGATAATAGGTTCCATCAATATCTATTCATGTTATTGTAACCGGGAAATAAGACCTGAGAGTACTACTCTGTGTCCCAGTATTGAGGAAAAACAAATGTTAATTTTCATAGTGTCATGTTTGGTTTAAATTATCTATTCTAAAATATAGGCATGTGTTCACCTTCAATATAATGAATTCATTTGTTATCCAGCCACATTTGATTTGGATCAAATTTCTCTCCCAAAATCATTTTATGTGATAAGACACAGAAAAACAAAACAGTCCATGACTGAATGGTTAATAAATAGCACATGGAAATTTACTAAAAGGGAATGTTAGGGCACCTGGGTGGCTGTCAGTTAAATATCTGACTCTTGGTTTCAACTCAGGTCATGATCTCAGGGTTATGAGATGGAGCCCCAGGTCAGGCTCCATGATCAGTGTGGCGTCTGCTTGGGATTCTCCCTTCCTCCTTTCCCTCCCACTCTGTTCCTCCCCCCCCCACACTCTCTCTCAAATAAATACAATCTTTTAACAAAAAGAGTGTTGATTAAATCTTTACATTTTAAAAAAGGAGCTTTATAATAAACTTTAAAATCCTATCTTGAAGGTTAAAAAAAATCTTAGCTAAGATTCTTATGTATTTCCTTCCTACTGGGCTACATTTCAGACTGTGTTGATTTTTTTAAGTCCTGAATCTTTTATATATTCCAATTTTTAACAAATATTATATCAGCTTTTCAGGTGGAAAGTCAAAGCTTCTGATTGACTTCTGAGGTTTGATTTGAGTTTTTTAATCCACAAAATGGGATTTCTGTAAAATTATCTATTTTCCCCCCAGCAGTTATTTTAAAATTTAATTTAAACAAAACAAAACAAAATAAAATAAGGGGTGCCTGGGTGCCTGGGTGGCTCAGTTGGTTAAGCAACTGCCTTTGGCTCAGGTCATGATTCTGGAGTCCTGGGATCGAATACCACATCAGACTCCTTGCTCAGTGGGGAGTCTGCTTCTCCTTCTGAACTTTCCCTTCTCATGCTCTCCCTTTCTTTCTCAAATAAATAAATTTAAAAAATCTTTAAAAAAAAAAACGAAATAAGACTTTTTTCAAAAATAAATTTAGTTGACATGAGACTCAGGAAAAAATTGACTTGGAGAGAATCTAAAATTACTCCAAGGCTTTTTTGTTTCTAATGTTGTGATCAAACACCTGTAAAGCCATTTAATAGAGTGGGGATTAATAGTGAATTGGCCTAAGTAATCAATTTTTTAAAATGTAGTAAAATGGGGCACCTGGGTGGCTCAGTCATTTAAGTGTCCACCTTTGGTTTCAGCTCACGTCATGATTTCGAGTCATGGGATTGAACCCTGAGTCAGGGCTCTGTGCTCAGTGCAGAGTCTGCTTCTGATTCTTTCTCCCTCTCCCTGCCCATCTGCTTCTCCCCACTCACATGAGCTCACGTGTGCATGCTCTCACTCTCTCTCCAATGAATAAATATTTAAAAGATCTTAGGGGTACCTAAAGATACCTCAGTTGGTTAAATAGTTATTCATTTGAGAGAGAGAGGGAGAGGGTGCGCACAAGCAGAGGGAGAGTCAGAGGGAGAAGCAGGCTGTTCAATGAGCAGGGAGCCCAATGCAGGGTTTGATCCCAGGACCTGAGCCAAAGGCAGATACTTAATCTACTGAGCTGCACAGGTGCCCCTAAAATCTTTTAGAAAATTAAATAATTGTAGTAAAATAATTTTATTTTATTTTTTTAAGGATTTTATTTATTTATTTGAAAGCGAAGGAGAGAGAGAGAAAGAGAAAGTACAGAAAGAGAGGGGGAAGCAGACTCCCTGCGGAGCAGGGAGCCTGACATGGTTTCATCCCAGGACCCTTAGATCATGACCTGAGCTAAAGGCAGCCAGTTAACCGACTGAGCCACCCAGGCACCCTGGTAAAATAATTTTAAATTCAAGTTAACATAGTTAACTAGTTAGGTAGTCCAGTGAGATTCATAGAGGCTAGAATATAAGTCTCTGGTAACTAAGCTTCCTAAAAGAAACACTAAATTAACCAAGTTACAGAAATTGTGGTGTTAAGTAAAAAGGACCTCAGGTTTGCTGAACTTTGTAGAGATGGAATAGAAAGAGCACTAACTGTTTTGGATTTTCTTTTCAAACCATAGAGTAAATTCTGGCTTCTGGAGCTGGCCACTCCCTGCTCCCACTGAAGCAGCCAGGACTTGAAGGACCAATATCCCAGAGAAAACAGATATTGAAGACAGCTCAACATATCCTCAACATTTGGCCTCATTGGTCTCTGTAAGGCATTTAATGACTCTTAAGCTGTGCAGGGCAAAGTATGGGAAATTAAGCAGAAACACCTGAAACACAGAGTGGAATTTTTGACAGTCTCATGGTGCTTGGGAAACAAAGTTGGATTTGGGAGTGTACCAAAAAGGAAGGAAACCCTAGTAAACACCTGGGCTTTTCCTTGAGATTTCTGGAGAGGGCACCAAGCCTTACAAAGATTGAAACTCCATTTCAAGGCAACTCAATTCTTAACTGGACCGAACTCATCTGATTGCATTGTAGATACCTCACAGAGGATAAAGGAAGACTCTTTGGAAAAAAATAGTAGCATCCAAAGTCATACATTTTTTTTTTTTAAAGATTTTATTTATTTGACAGAGAGAAACACAGTGAGAGAGGGAACACAGCAGAGGGAATGGTAGCGGGAGAAGCAGGCTTCCTGCAGAGTAAGGAGCCCGATGCGGGGCTCGATCCCGGGACCCTGGGATCATGACCTGAGCCGAAGGCAGACGCTTAAGGCAGACGAAGCCGAAGGCAGACGGCTGAGCCACCCAGGCGCCCCTAAAGTCATACATTTTTAAATCATATTGTCTATCATTAAATAAAATACTAAGCATACTAACAAATAAGACCTATATGTGACTCAGCTATTGTAGTTACTAGATATGTACTTAAAAATAATGGAGATTACTACATTCAAAATATTAAAATAAATATAGAAAATTTTATGACTACTAAATCTAAAACAAGATTAAATGGAAATTCAAAAACCAAAATATAATAATGCAAATGAGTCTGTAAACAAATTTTATAATTAATTAATTTTATAATTAACTATAAACTGAAGAGAGGATTAGGAAATATAAGCAATATGAATAACAGAATTAACCTAATTAGCAGTGTACCTAATATGATAGAACATACTTTTTTTAGGTATTTGCAAAATTTTATCAAATTAATTATTTGCTGGACAAGTCACATCATATTTCTTTTTTTTTTTTTAAGATTTTATTTATTTGACAGAGAGAAACACAGCGAGAGAGGGAACACAAGCAGAGGGAATGGTAGCGGGAGAAGCAGGCTTTCTGCAGCGCAGAGAGCCTGTTGCGGGGCTGATCCCAGGTCCCTGAGATCTGACCTGGGCCGAAGGCAGACGCTTAATGACTGAGCCACCCAGGCGCCCCTATTTCTTTCTTTTTTTAATAATTTGTATTATTAGTTTCTCATGTATTTTTTAAGTTATACATAGATGACATATAATATTCAGCAAATTCCGAAAGATTGAAATTGTTATTTTATACTGTATAATTAAATTAAAAATAAAACAAAACTTACGTGCTGAGTGTAAAGAAAAACATGGAGGGCATTGTGAGAAGGAAGGGAAGGGGGAATGGGGGGAAATCAGAGGGGGAGATAAACCATGAAAGACTGTGGACTCTGAGCAACAAACTGAGGGTTTTCGAGGGGAGAGGGTGGGGGGGTTGGGTGAGCCAGGTGGTGGGTATTGAGGAGGGCACGTATTGGATGGATCACTGGGTGTGGTGCATGAACAATGAATCTTGTAACATTGAAAAAATAAAATAAACATATTTGGGGAAAAAATAAAACAAATCACTAGAAAATCCTCAAATATTTGGAAATTAAGCAAATTCATTTTAAAATAAACTTAGGGTCAAAAGAGAATCGCGATGGAACTCAATGACATTTTGCACTTAATGAAAACAAAGATATGGCATATCAAAATATGTTGAACACTGATAATGCTGTGCCTAGACAAAAATGTACAACCATCAAATCTATATATGAAAAAACAAGTTTTTCAAAATAGTAATCTCACTATTCAGCTCAAAATACCGGGGGAAAAAGACTCCCAGCAAATTAAACTCAAGAATGTAGGTTAAATGAAATAATTATAATACTAGCAGATATTAATAAAATAGAAAATGTAAATACAATAGGGAAAAGTCAACAATGCTGATATTTGGTTCTCTGAAAGATTAAGTTCTTTGAAGATTGAAAAAGAAAAATAAAAGGCCCACAAAATCTGTATCAGGAGTACAAAAAAAATAGGAAGTCACTACAAATCATACAGATATTTAAAAGATAATAAGAAATATTGAAAATACATTTAAGTAAGAAACTTACAAATTTTGATGCAATGGAAAAATACCTAAGAAAATACAATTTACCACAACTGAAACAAAAATAAAAATTAAATTCTGAGTATGTATTTAAAACTTTAATCTGTAGGGGCACCTAGGCGGCTCAGTCCATTAAGCATCAGCCTTCCATTCAGGTTGTGGTCCCAGGGTCCTAGGATTGAGCCCTTGTTGGGCTCCTGGCTCAGTGGGGTGCCTGCTTCTCCCTCTCCCCACCTGCTCATTCTCTCTCTCTCAAACAAATAAATAATCTTTTAAAGAAAAAACTTAAATCTGTAATTAAATGCCTTTCCACTTATAAATCTCTAGGTGCAAATGACTTCATTTGTGAACATTTCTAAACCTCAAGGCAGATATAACACTAGTCTTAGAAAAACTCTTCCCAAGAATAGAAAAAAAAAGTGCTTTCCAGTTCATTTTTATAAAGTCAGCATAATTTTGCTATGAAAGCATGGCAAGAACAGAACACAGAGAGTTGTAGACTGTTTTTTTCTCATGAACATAGATGCATGATCCTAAACAAAATATCAGCAAATTTATTTCAGTAATCTATAAAAACAAAAATAAAAATACCAAAGTTTGGATTTATTCCAGGAATGCAAGGTGATTTATCATTATAAAAATCAATAAAATACTACTCATTAGCTAGCTAAATAAAGGAAAAAATTTGATCAGGTCAAGAGATGCAGAAAATGCATTTGATAAAATTCAAGCCCTAATAATGATTAAAAAAAAAAAAGAATTTAAGAAAGTGGATATAGAGGGAAAGTTTCTAAATTGGATGAATAAGCATGTACAAAAAACCTGAGAGAAAGTGTTATACTTAAGTTTGATGTATCAAAAGTTTTCTTCTTTAGATCAGGAATGAGATAAAGATGCCTAACATCACCATTTTCATTTAACATAGTAACAGAGGTCCTAGCCAGTGCAATTAGGTAAGAAAAAGGAAAAGGGATTAAAAAGGAAGAAATAAAGCTGTCATTATATGTATACTATTCAAAATAAGCTACGAACAATTACCATTTATAAGTTAACTTCATGAGAACACTAAAGGATCAATACAAAAATGTTTTTTATGTCTGTGTACTAGCAACAAAGAACTATAAAAATGAAAAACAATATATAATTGAGGAGAACATCAAAATTATCAAATATCTAGGAATGTATCTAATGAAAAATGCATAAAATGTTAAAAACATCATAGAAGTAAATTAAGAATACCAAAACCTATGGAGAATACCTAAATCTATGATACCATGGTCTTGGATTGGAAAACTAAAATTGTTAGGATACCAAGTCTCCACAAGTTGAATTATAGAGTAAATACGATCTCAATCAAAATTTCAGCATTTTCTTTGTAGAAATCAACAAGGTTATTGCAAAAATCATTTTTTTTAAAAAAAGATTTTATTTATTTACTTGTGAGAGAGTCTGAGCACAAGTTGTGGTGGTCAGGGGGAAGAGGCAGACGGAGAAGCAGATTCCCTGCAGCGAGCCAGACATGGTGCTCGATCCCAGGACCCTGAGATCATGACCTGAGCTGAAGGCAGATGCTTAACTGAATGAACCACCCAGACGCTCCCTATTCTAAAATTCTTATATGGAGCTACAAAAGTCCAGAAATAGTCAAAATAATTTTGAGGAAAAGCTAATTTGAGGAACTTATATGCTGCTATGTCAAACCAATTATGAGAACATAGTGGAAAAGTCAATGTGGCGTTTGCATGAGGAGAGATAAACAGAAATTCAACATAATGGAAAGGACAGAAACAGACCCAAATATATAGCCATTTGATTTATGACAAAAATGATACTAAAGTGCAATGTGAAAAAGATGGTCTTTCCATTTAATGGTGCCAGCTAGACCCATTGAATATCCATATTGAAAAAAAGAAATCATACTCAAAATCAATTCTAGGTAGATTTTACATCTAAACATGAGAGGAAAAACCAATAAACTTCTGAAATAAATCATAGGGAAATATCTTCATGCTTTTAGGGGTAGGAAAAGGCTTTCAAAAAACACTAATTATAATAAATGGGATATAATAAGTAATATATCACAATTGATAAATAGAACTACATAAAATTAAGAAACTGTTGATCTAATAACAACATTGAGAGAATGAAAAGGCAACCTGAAAGTTGGGAGGTGATTTTTGCAATACATATAATCTTCAAAGGACACACATATAAATGTGTAAAAACACTAAAAAATATGTAAGGAACTCTTAGAAGGAGAGGTAGCCAAAAGAAAAATGTGTAAAATATGTAGACAGATACTTCGCAAAAGAAGATATCAAATGGATCTCACTGATATGAGGAATTTGAGAAACAAGACAGGGATTCCTAGGGAGGGAAAAATGAAACAAGATGAAACCAGAGAGGGAGACAAACCAAAAGATACTCTTACTCTCAGGAAAGAAACTGAGTGTCACTGGAGGGGAGGAGGGTGGGAGGGATGGGATGGCTGGGTGATGGACATTGGGGAGGGTATGTGCTTTGTGTAAGACTGATGAATCACAGACCTGTACCTCTGAAACAAATAATACATTATATGTTAATAAAAAAATAAGAAGATACCTAAATGGCAAATAAATATATTAAAAGGTGTTCAAAAATTATTAGCTATCAGATAAAGGCAAATTCAAACCAAAAGACACCACTACACATCTACCTGCATGGCTAAAATAAAAAGGACTGACAATACCAGGTTTGGGCAAGAGGTAGACCAGGTAGAAATCTCATGTACCATTGGTGGATGCGTCAATTGGTAGAAACCACTTTAGAAAACTGTTTGGCGTATCATTAAAAGTAGAATGGATTCATACCTGGAGTCCAGCAATTTCATGTCTTAAAAGTTTAATTAAATTGATAAATATCTAGCAAGACTGGTTAGGAAGATAGCCACGAGCCATTATTATGATGAAAAAAGGAGACATCACTAAAGATATTTCAGAAATTAAAATGAACATTTCAGGACTTTGTGGGAAAAATTTATGCCAAAAAATGAAAATTGAGATAAATTTTCTATAAAAACACAACTTCTTGAAATTCACAGAAGAAACAGAAAATCAGGATAGTCCTGCAATTACTAAAGATCGTAAATCTGTAATTCAAAACTTTCCCACAAACAAAACTCTAGTCCTATAGTATCACAAATGAATTCTACCCAACGTATATTATTATTCTGAGCAATTGATAGAGCGAAGAAAAAAAAAATCAATTTGACCGTATATGGTGCATGCATCTTCTCTCTTAAGGCAATGGCATTGCGATTTTGGCAAAGGGGAGAAGGAATCTGGCCCTGGAATGAAGAATAATTATATAACCATGATATACAAATACTGTTGACTTCCAATATTAGAATCAATGTAGAGGCAGTCCTTGAAATATTTAATTAACAAACTGCACATAACACCGGCACTGACAATGTAAAATAAGACCTGTCAATGATAGATATTATAAACTGTAGAAAGTGGTTTGGAAGGAGACTTTCTATTGCAAAGTAAGGAATCAGAATACACAGTTGATGAAACATGAAAGAGAAATTTAGATGTAGTGTTTTAAGTCGCAAAGCTAACCAAAAACGTGGGAGTGGGGTGGGAACAGCGACAAAACTATGAAATTTGAGAGAAGAGAGAATGGAGATAACATAGTGTAAATGAGCTAAATCCTCATCATTTCTAGCAGGTCCAATAGAGAGTGACCAAGGCTACACTTTTTTAACAATGTAGAATTAATACCAGAAAAAAAAATGAAAAGAGAAATGGTCAAAAGTGTTTGGTCTCTGAAAAATAGGGCTATCGCAGGAAAGGAATAGAAAGATTTCATTTTTATTATTAACACATTTCCCTATGATCTGAGTTTTAAAAATATGTGCCTAGATTACAATAAAATGTTTTTAATTTTAAAAGACCACACTTAGACAGGGTGTGAGTATAAATAGAGAAAATAAATAAGTCTAAATGAGGTAAATACCTAGCATTTGCAGATAATGGAGAGCACAAATCAAAGTGGAAGAGAAGGAATTTTTAAATAAAGGGTGTTGGAATGATTTTTAATCTGCTGAGATATACTTGTCTCATACCATAGCCCCAAATGAACAATGAAATCATGAAAAACTAGACGTAAGCAAAAGTGAATGCTTTATTTCTTGGAGGAACTTCCAAGCATCGAAGCAATGGAAAAGAAAAACTTAAAGGCAATAATTGATATATTTAACAACATCAAAATTTAAAGCCTTGGTATTGAAAGAAATCAACCTATCCTGTATTAAGGGAAAATAACTAATGGAGGCATATTTTCAATAATAAAGAAAACAGTCTACTATGTTGATTGCATGTTCATGTTCATGAGTAATAAAACTACATGTTAAGAAATTATTTTGTCTGTCAAATTTAGAAGAACATTTAAAGAGAAACTTTTTAGTGTCCATAAGGATTAAATGAAATAGGAACTCTCAGGTACCTTATCAAAACATTTTAGAAATAAATTTGTCAACATGGATAATAAACTCAGAAAGGTTTGTAACAAAAAATTGCAATGCAGCAATTTCATGTCAGTTGGTCTTAAAGAAAAAAAAATCAGAAATTCTAACGAGAGATTTATATATTTAATTTTTTTAAAGATTTATTTATTTACTTGAGGCAGGGGTGAGGCAGAGAGAGAGGGAGGGAGACAATCTCAAGAAGACTCCCTGCTCAGTGCAGAGCTGGATCTGGGGCTCGATCCCACGATCCCGAGATCGCGCCCTGAGTGAAACCAAGAGTCAGACACCCAAGCGACTGCAAGGCCCAGGCTCCCTGAAATTTATATAATTAAAATACAAAAAAAAAAAAAATCAGAATATTGAAAACGAGAGAGGGATGGTGAACATGATGCAATCATAACATTTACACACAGGACAAGCATCAATTTTTTATTATTGTTTACTATGTGCCAGACACTGGAGACAAAACCGTGACCAAGCAAACACAACTCTACAGAGTACAGGACCCTTATTGAGCTTACCTCTTAAACACTATTTAATGATGGAGGAATATGTGCAAGGTAACAGGAATCTGTTACAATCTTAATTTTGTAAAACAACGTACAAAGAGAAAGAGTGGAACACACTAAAAACACTCTGCATGGTAGGGCGGGCGATGTTTACTTTCCTGCAGGTACTTCTTCGGGATTTTCTGATTTTCCTATCACAAGCACATATCACTCTAGCAATTGGGAGAAGATACTGTATGCGTGTGTGTTTATACGTAAGTATATATGCTTAGGGATAGTCATGAGGATTAAATGATGTGTAACAAGCGCTTGGCAAAGAGTAGGCTTTCAGTATAGGTCAGTTTTTTCCTTTCCTTTGCAATCTGAACATTGATTTTGTCCTTTGCTGTTATCCCTGGTTTGGCCTGCTGCCCTCGCTTTTCTGCATTTCTTTATTGTAAGTATATTTTCTCTTTTAGTAAAAATTGCCATTATTATTAAATGGGTTGTGTGTTATTTTGAGAGAATTCTCATTGCTTTAAATAGTTCAGACCTGTAGGAGAGAGATCTTCAGGCAGAAGTGCTTGCCAGAGCTCCCCAAAGCATTCCATGGAGTTGCTTTCTTTACCCTGGAAATTGATCAATGCAGTGTCTCTATGGTTACTATTCTTCTTTTATTAGTGCTAAAAAGCTCCAGTTTTCGCCCCCTAAATAAAAGCAAGGAGATGAACTAGTCCTTATAGCACAAATATATATCATTGACATCTTCCAGGCTACTTTTACTCCTGGTGCTATTCTTTGGAGAGTGCAGTTAATATTGTTCTGGACTGAGAAACAGTCTCCAATTTTCAGGAGTTTCTCAAGCAGCCATAAAACTACATCCTTTGCAGGAACTTGCCCTACACGTGCTATCTATGGGGTTCTTTTCTAAATTTAGATGATTATTTTAACTCTGACCTTTCGATTACCGAGATATACAGTATAAGCCATAGAATCTCTCTCTTCCAGACTTTTACCTGTTTGTGGAGACTTTCACTTCTCATGAGCATTAATGATGTGGATTGTGGTGCATCTGGGAAATGTTTGGCTCCTATCTGCTTTCTTTTACTTACTACCTTATTGCATATTGCTTGCCTGGTAATGCCGAGCACTGATGGGTACCTGGGGAGGGAATGGGAAGGGATAATCACTACATCTACACAGTAGTTAGCAGTGTGGTACTTAAGCAGAGGGTGCGAGGACAGCATGAAATGTTACCATTGCAAACAGGTTGTGGATGAGCCCAGCACAGAAGGCTATGAAAATGCAGGCAAGAAAGAGGAAGTTGATTTGACAGGGTGTCTTAGTGTGTTTGAGCTGCTAATACAAAGTAGCATGGACTGGGTGGCTTGTAAACAACAGAAATGTATTCCTTCATCCTGGAGGCTGGATGTCCAAGGTCAGGGTGCCCACATGGTTGGGTGCTCATGAGGCCATCTTACTGATTACAGGCTGCCAGCTTCTCACTCGGTTCTCAGGTGGTAGAGGGCTCAGAGAGCTTTCTGGGGTCTCTTATTAGAGCACAAATCCCATTCATGAGGGCTCTGTCCTTATGACCTATTCACCTTCCAAAGGCCCTGCTTCTTAATACCATCACATTGGAGGTTAGAATTTCAACATAGGAATTCTGGAGGTGGACACAAATATCAGGCAATAGCAAAGGAAATCCCAAACATTTCCCAACATGGGTATAAAAAATTAAAATTCCTACTTACAATATGTCAGGCAGTGTAAGTATTTTACCTGCATTTACCCTCTCAGTCCACAAAAATCCAGATGGTGTGGGTGCTATCCTTCCCCAAATTTACATATGAGAAATTTACATGTGGGGAAACAGACACAGAGAGGTAAGGCATCCCCTAGAAAATAGAAGACAGAACCAGGGTTCAAACCCGCAGGGTGTCTCTAGGGCTGGCTTCCTAGAGGGAAGGCTTTCCAGGCTCAAAGGATACAGAAGGGACCAGGCTCCACCTTCCCTGACCCCATCCCTGCCCAACGTTTTCATCTTCAAGCTTCTCAAATCATGATTACCTAACCCCTTCGCCCTTTTTTTCCCAACTTACTGCCACATAATGAGAAAGGCAAGTATTTGCCTGTATTTTTCAGCAGTCTCTGACTCCCTGTATTCTAGAAACCACTTGGAATCACACACAAAATGAAGTTAAAGGTCATGAAGAGTTGAGGAACATCTGCCTGTAGATCTCTCTCTCTCTCCCTCTTCCCCCTTCCCTCTCTCTCTTCCTCCCTCCCTTCCCACCTCTCTCCTCTCCCCTTACCTTTCCTCTACTAATGGGCAGATTTAGAAAGAAATGGGAGACTTGGACTTCTCGTTTGCACACAACATTCAGGATAATCTTTGAACTCAGGTACTAGTGAGCCCTATTTTGAGGTTTTTTGTTTTTGCTTTTGTTTTTTTTAACTGAAGTACAGTTGATACACAATGTTACGTTAGCTTCAGGTAGACAGCACAGCAATTCCTGGAGTCTCTCTGCCACGCCCATACTAACCAAGAGCCTAGCTGTCCTCTGTCACCATTGGGCAAAGCTGTTAAGATCCTATCCACTCTATTCCCTGTGCTGTGTCTCTTAATATATTTTGAGTTCTGATGAACAACTGACAGCTACAGACTTGCTTTTTAAGTCTGTGGTTAAAGACTTAAAACCATGTGGAGGTTTTCCTTTATCTACTTAGGCCAGCACAATCCACCTTTTAGTGGCAAAGCTCTGCTATTTAATATCTTTAACCCTTAAAGAAGAGAAATTTAGACTTAATAACTTTAGAATTATTTTTACATTTAAGTCCGAGTGGTTACAAATTATCAGGAGAGGGGGTTATTTTTTCCCCACATCCAGTTCAAAGTGGAGACAGGTTTCCTTCCTGTCCCCTTCTGAATCCTAGGGTTTCCTTCTCTTTCGCGCTCACTTAGGACTGCAGCCTAGAGAGTTCTGGGTCACTGAGGCTCTACCATTAGTTTTCCCCTTGGGAAGCCTTAGCTTTATCTTCTGTCTTCTGACCCTATGCAGTTATCAAAGCAGAAACTCAGCATGTCCAGAATTTGGCCACACACACCTCAGAGCACAAGTGGAATGGACATTTAGCCTCCATCCCAGAATGACCATCTTCACTTCCTTTAGGGCTCTGCACATCCCTTCATTTAGTGCACACTGTGGTGCAGCTACTTTGGAAGACAGTATGGGGGTTCCTCAAAGAATTAAAAATAGAACTACCCCACGATCCAGTAATTACACTACTGGATGTTTACCCAAAGAATACAAAAACACTAACATAAAGGGATACATGCACCCCTATGTTTATTGCAGCATTATTGACAATAACCAAATTATGGAAGCAGCCCAAGCGTCCATTGATAAATAAATGGATAAAGAAGATGAGCTATCTGTATATATACACACACATATATACACACATATATAAAATATATACACATATACAAATACACACACATACACATAAATTGGGATACTATTCAGCCATAAAAGGAGTGAAATTTTGCCATTTGCAACAACATGGATGGAGCTAGAAAGTATAATGCTAAGTGAAATAAGGCAGTCAGAGAAAGACAAATACCATGTGATTTCACTTATATGTGGATTTTAAGAAACAAAATAAATGAACAAAGGGGAAAAAAAAGAGGCAAACCAAAAAACAGACTCCTAACTCTAGAGAACAAACTGATGGTCACCAGAGGGGAAGAGGGTGGGGAGACGGGGGAAACAGGTGGTGGGATTAAACAGGCGCCTGTCTCCATGAGCCCTGGGTGATGTATGAAAGTGTTGAATCACTATATCATACACCTGAAACTAATATGACACTGTATGTTAACTAACTGGAATTAAAATTAAAAAAAAAAAATTAGTATCTGCTCACTAAAGTGTTTAAATTAATGGGGTGAGGAGTTTTCAAAGTTTAATCCAGTATCTTAGTTTTAATCAGGGGAGTCATTCAGAGTACTTATCAGCAGACCCCTGGGAATAGAAGCCCCCAAACCTACTCTACAGAGGTTGATTATTTTCTGGTAAGTGCTAAGCGGGAAGTTTCAATAGTCCTCTAATGTAATCATGGTTCCATTCTGTGAAATCTATTACAAATTACTGTTGGAAGAAATGATTCCTTCTTACCTGACATCAGAACTTAATTAGGCATGTGACCGAGGTTTATCCGGGGAAATGTCTGAGTGGTAGAAAGCCTCCCTGATATTGGAATTACATCTTCACATTTTAAATCAGTCCAAACATTCCTCACTCTTTCCATTGCTGGAACAGTGGGAAGCTTGGAATGGGTTTTTTTAATGCAATCATTCTTCCAAATGCATAACATGGCACTGGTCCGAGCACTTGTAACCATTTCCAAAATGAGCAGAATGAATCCAAATTCTACTGTGACAGTCTGGCCTGTGGGAAAATGATTTGCTGATTTATAGGGCTGGCCGAAGACCATAAAAGTTATTGTCCAAGTTTGTTCTGTGAATTGTCTTTCCTTTCCTTCCCTCCTGCTCTTTACTTCCCACTACTTTCCACACTATATCATATTTTTATAAAAGTCACTGGTTTGGAAATTCCATTTAGAGATCAATAACAGCATTCATAAGTCAAACAAGATAAAACAATAGATCCTAGATAGTTATTTTCCAGAATTAGAATTTTTCTCTTTTATAAGGAATCTATTTCTAAACAGGAACTCTATGATTATAAGTTGGGAAGGAAATCAATTAGGAAAAAGAAAAAAATACATATTTCATAATAATGCTCTTTAAGAGGGAAATGCATAAGACATAATTAATGTTAATGTAGTCTCTTAAAATATTTTTTCTTTTTAATCCTGTAAATTCACTGCCAATCCTTGCATCCCCACTCCCTGAAATCATTACAATTCTGAATTTTGTGTTTTTCTTTGACTTGACTTTTTAGTTTGTAGTTTTATCAAATATTTTTGTATGTTTGAGCAATATATTGTTTAGTTTCATCTGTTGTGAACTTCATAAAAAAGGATATGTACTTTTTCTGAGACTTGTTCTTTACTCAAGATTGTTATGAACATTAATCATGTTGTGTGTATCATTTATTGTCACTATTGTATTATATTCTATTGTTAGAAAATACCATGTTTATTTAGTTATTCTCTTGTCAATGGTTATTAGTTTTGTTTCTAATTATTTTTTGCTACTTTGAGCAGTGCTGCTAAGTACCTTCTTATATATATTTCTAGGGTTTTGGGGAGTTCTTACCTGGGAATGGAATTGCTGAATTATATAATATAAAAATACTCAACTTCCCAAAATAATGCCAAAGTGGGTTTCAATGTGGTTGCACCGATTTCTAGTCTAGTCTTCAGTATATAAGATATCCCCTTATCTGCATACTCTTCAATATTTGGTATTATTCAATTTAATCTTAATTATTGTTGCCACTTGAAAAACAATATCTCCTTTGTTGTCTTGATTTACATTTCTCAGATTTCCTGTTTTTGTTTTTGCTTTTTCATTTCTCTGATTCTTGAAGATTGAGCATTACTTCATGTGCTGATTGGTCATATAAATTTCTTCGAGAAGTGCCTGTTCATATGTTTTGCTCAGTTTTCTGTTGCTCTGCTTATATTTTCATTATTATTCTTGATTTGTAGGAGATGTTTAATATACTCTTTATAAGAAAACTTTATTACCTGTGGCAAATACAGCCTCTGAGATACAGTTTGTCTTTTTACTTCTTTTAAGAATAATCTTTAATAAACAAAACAAGGCCCCTCCCCACCTCGGCCCAGTGAAACATTGATTTCAGCAAATAGTGGACATTCCTTCATTTTGTGCTAACTGCAGCCGCAGGTAGCAGAAATGTTATTATTAACACAATGCACCAAGACCTTCTTTTTGTCAAGCTGACTTGCTGGTAGGGTCATTCTTGCCCCACTGCTCAACAGTCTCTGGGAGTTTTCGAAGCTATTTCCCTTTTTGTCTCTATCAAGTGGAGTCTGAGACTCTCACCCCTGCCTTCCTGATGGACCCCAAGCAGATGAACTTGAAAGAGCAGAGGCTCTTTAGGCTTTGATGGAAAAAATGCAGAACTCGTGCTCTCTCTCCTTGGGTGCCATCCCAGGCTTTTTCTTTGGGTGGTGTTCTCCTTTCAAGGGACTGGTTGGCTCTGCATTCTAGTTCACCCAAGAGAGAAATGAGTTGTGTCACAATGAACTCCTATTCTCTGCGAGGCTCAATGGGTGGTGTTCAGAGAAAACAAATACTCTTAGATAAATTCAACCTAATACTCTATTGTTAGAATCCCATCTCCAGAAAATCCTCTAATTGAAAAAGAAAATGTGTGCTTGTTCTGGGCTTGGATGTCTCTGTCTTTCTGTCTCTGTCTCTGTTTCTCTCTTTTTCATTTTAGATTTTATTTATTTGTTTGACAGAGAAAAATACAGCAAAAGAGGGAACACAAAGAGGGAGAGAGTGAGTGGGAGAAGCAGGCTTCCTGTTAAGCACGGAGCCCAATGCGGGCCTCGATCCCAGGACTCTGGGATCATGACCTGAGCCGAAGGCAGATGCTTAATGATAGAGCCAGCCAGGCACCCCTGGGCTTGGATGTCTCTTTTGTTACACGTGTATATGCGTGATCTCAAATGAGGTAACATGATGACCAACTCTGGGGCCAGCCAACTAGGAATCTTAGATTTCTCTCTCTTCTTTGGAAGTGATCACAATGCTATTCTGTAGGAGAAATGCCTTCCTAGCTTTCTCCATCTAAACATGTGCCCTTGAGACTAAAAGGTGATGCTCCTTGGGTAGTTTGGGGGGTCAGTGAATTTCCCACATTGGACGCTTTGCCAGCAGTTCCAGGGCGGGGAAAATGACTCTCTTTCTATGCCAGAACCATACTTACTACACCGTTTCTCCTAGTAAATGTCCATAGAGCCTTCACCTCTGTGCGTAAGGATTCATTCTTTTGATCTTTACAACCAGGAGAGGCAGCTGCTATGATCCTCATTACACAAACGAGGAATGGAAGTGAGAAAGGTCAAGTTGGTCCAGTTTGGAATCTTAAGGTGGGAAGGATCCCCTCCTCCCGCCTCCTTTCCCACAAGGGAAGCTTCAGTTGGACTCAGCCTACAGACCGTAGAGACAGTGTGCTTTGGCCTCTGTCTCCTGGTGGAGCAAACAATAGTAGGGGGGCCAGGCTGCTGCTTGTAGGCCATTTGTCAGCTACTAGGGGTTCCTGAGGACAGAAATGGGCCCTGAGTCCAGAACCCCTTCACCCTCCTGCACCCTCCAAAAGATGAATAGGATGTCACTGACCAAGTCAATGTCTTTCAACCAAGCACTAAAGAAGCTCTGGGCCTTGCAAGCTCACCCCAGGGGAGAA
Source organism: Procyon lotor (assembly GCA_028646535.1). NCBI lineage: Eukaryota > Metazoa > Chordata > Mammalia > Carnivora > Procyonidae > Procyon > Procyon lotor. The sequence continues at coordinate 114,129,586 of CM053611.1, forward strand.
GGGAACAACTGGCCCAAGGAAACACGAATTCATTTGGCATTGGCCGCGAAATGGTAACATTTTCTCTAGTACCAATCGCCTGGGCCCCTTCCCCGGGCACTGCCAGCCTGATCAGCCTGACCAGGGTTGTAACGTTTTGATGCTGTCGGCTTTACTGAGTTTGGTTCCAAGTGCTGGTCCTCTCTAAGATGTAAACCCAAAGTCGTGGCTCTGGGAAGGCGCATTCACAGCCGAGCAGCTCTGCGCAGCCGCAGTGCGCAGAGCTCCGGCGTGCTTTAGGACATTCCCTCTCGGCTTCCTGGTCTCATCATCCAAGGTTGACTAATCTCTGTCTGTGCACGGTCCTGCTCCAGATGTTAGCTTTCTCTTCCATGGAGGAAAAGGTGCCAGAGGTTTTCCTTGGGGATACTCTAATTTGTAAACTATTTGCTAGATATAAAAACAGAGGAATTTGCCAACAAACGATGGTCAAGGAATGGTTGACAGAAATGGTTTAGTTAATTGAGTGTTCTGGAAAACAAGTTTGGCAGAACCATTAGAGCCAATTTTCAAAGAATTAGAGTTCCAGACGTAGCAAAATTGTGCCAAAAACCATGCAACTGTTCGTTGATGCAATCTGGAAATATTTGAGGCACTTGTTGTAAAGAGCAGCTCTTTTTGCACACGAGTGTGACTGTGGAAGTGGACCGATGCAGTGAAGTCAATGACTGCTCAGAACTTAATGATGACGGTCAAGAAATCATTATTTGATGAAGGAGACATTTTCGGAAGTTTGGAGAAAAGTGGTTAGTCATCTTATATTTCGCAATAGACAAGAACAGGATGTGTTTTGCAAGCCATTCCAGGAGAAGGTATGGGGGGCGAGAGGCTGAACCGGCCACTGGAGGAAGGTGGGATTATGCAGGAGTCCCAGGAAGAGGCTGTAGGAAGAAGAAATGAGCAGTCATGGCCTCAGGGAGCATCTCACAAAATGATGTTCATGGGGCCATTCAAGAGCCAGGCTCCATCTAGATCCTGAGGACTGGAGAGGGGAGGATGAGGCCACTGTCCCAGACAAGCAGGGACACGTAGATGAGTTCGAGGATAGAGATACAACCATGAAGAAAGCTTGGGCAAGAGAATGGGCACTGCCATGGTAAACCAGCTAGACGTGGGATACCATAAGAGTAAGTATCTTCTGGAAAGGGGCCAGGAGGGAGCCGATGCCTGAGTGATCCTGGAAACACTTTGTTTCCAGGACATCAGGGAGTCAGGCCTGGCTGGGAGTGGGGCGTTGTGTCTTGTGGTGCAGCTGCCTGAATTTCTCCAGACCAGGGCTGTAGGCATCCTGGGTGGGAGCTTCGGCTGCTGAAATTGGCCAGCAGCAGGGGCCGGGAATCAGACAAATCCTACAGAAGAAAGAACTCTAGTCATAGCCTGAAGCAGGGCTCGCAAACTCAAATATCTGCAGACAGCAGGCAGGTAAGATGCGGGAAACAGTCAGATGTGCAAGATGATTGGGAGACACGGGGAAAAATAGGGAGCTCAAATTCAAATCTCAAAATTTGGAGTCTGTCACATCCAATCTTGTGTCTAATCGGGCTGGATTCAGCCTGTGGACCACGCTTCACAGGTCCTAGTCTCTAGGGGGACCAAGATTTGGGAAAATGAAGTCTAAAGACTCAAAGACACCTGATCCTAAGATCAGAAGGTCCAAAAGGGGAAGTAGAAAGCAAATACTTACAATACAACCGCAAATGAATCTAAGAGGGAAAAAAGAGAGATGACATCTAAAGAAATCATTATTTCAAAAGTAGCTCATCTAGGAATTTAGGTTTGGTTTTGTTTTGTTTTGTTTGAAGAGAGAGGGGCCGAGGGAGAGGGAGAGAGAGAATCCCAAGTAGACTTTATGCTGAGCGTGGAACCCAGCACAGAAGCCAGATCATGACCTGAGCTGAAATCAAGAGTCAGATGTGTGACCGACTGAGCCACCCAGGTGCCCCAGTGAGTTCACGTTTCCAATGGGCAGGCAAAAATGATGGAAGTGGGAAAGGTTGACCAAGAACAAACATAACAAAAATCAGAGCACAGGGGCCAAGGTTCACACTGAATTGAGCCTGCAAGGATGCTAAAGGCAAATAGAGTCTGTGACAGCTATAAGAGCAGTAAGAACAAAGACAATCCTGTGCTTGCGGCTTGGAGGAATAGTAGAAGACCGAGAACGCAGATAGAAATAGAAGCAACAATTCCTGTTTTACTTCCTTCTTTATATTTAGAATGTTCTTCACACATGGCATAGAGAAATAAAATCCTACATTGTCAAGCAGAATGAAGCCTAAAATAGGGAAGGACAGAGCACAAGACCCCACTGTGCTATTCTGGTCAAGCTCAAGTTCCCCCATACTGACCTCTCTCCTTTAACCAGGAACACCAGGGCTGGGGTGGGTTGCTCCCCTGCACACCACCCCTTCACCCCTCCACCACCAACGCTCTAAACAACCACTTGGGCATTATCTGAGAAAAAGTGAAACCTCAGATAAAGTGTCCGGCATGTGGATTCAGGCACAATCCTCAGAGTGCCTTTTTGTGTCCCTCCAGTACGGACTCTCGTCCAGCCTTTGCCTGTTCAGAGTCACCCCCTTTGTTCAGCAGATCCCCTGTGTGAGGTCTGAACTTGCTGGATCCCTAAGCCAGCATGGTGTGGCGCAGCACTTCTCAATCCTGGTGGCTCATCAGAATGGCCAGGAGATTGTAAAACCTACCAAGGCTGGCCTGCTGCCCCACACATGGAGCCAGAATGTTGGGGCCCCGTCCTTTTATCTTAATACATAGTTGGGGTTGGAAATACTGAGGAAAGCAAGCTAGATATTCCTTGGAAAGGGGGTGCGGGTACATATGTGCTCTTTATGCAACAGGAAAGGTCACTTAGTCTCCCTCTGTTACTTTCCCACCTGGAAGGGGGGAGCATAAGAACAATGACCTTGCCAGTTGAACAAGCATTGTGAAGTCTGCTAAGAGAGCATATGTGAAAGTAACTGTGCGTTGGAGAATGCTATTTGCGTGACTATTCTACTGTGCCTCGGTCCCTATGAAGAGAGAACCAAGGGCTCAAGGGAGGCCACAGGGTCACCATAATATAGAAAGGCATCACCCTAGGCAGACTCCTTTGGGCCCCTTTCTCCCAATTATTATATACATAACTGCACAACCAGTTGAGATAGAAAAGGTTTGTTAAGGTAATATTTTCACGAAGAAAATAAAACCAAGAACATTTCAATCTCCTTTGTAGAAAAATGTTTAAACTTATGCTGTTGTGTTTAGATAGTGAACTTCTCTAGGCTGAATACAGCATGTCGATTCCACCTTGTCCTGCTAAGTATAACAAAATGTGTTCAGGTGTGGAGAGACATTTAATTGAGGATTTTATGACCACCGTCACTTTGTATCTCATGAAGAACATCTTAAGGTGGACAGCTTCTAACATTGCATGTTTCTGTTCTCTTTGGACTTAGGAAAAGTGGAGCTCTTACAGTTATGAGAAGTCTTATTTGCTCAGTAGCAAGGAGGACTAGAAAACCATCATATGAAAATACATCATCTGCCCAGGTCTTGGTCTCTAAATACCTTTTTCAGTTAAGAGGAACTAGGGCTCTGTGGAGAAAGAGTTGATACTGGGAATAGTGCAAAAAAGGTAGGACCATGAGCCCAGAATATCTTGTTCAAAGAATAGTGGCCATATGTCAAAAGGACACAGCAGCTAAACTCCAGGGGCTCCCACAGTCCAAAGGTGGGGTATGTTGAGCATCAAAATATATAATGATACTAACAATGAGTAAAAGATGAATATGTGAGTCCATACTCATATAAGTAAATAATCAAGGAAGAGAAAAAAGCTCTTCCTTAATAACAGAGGGCCAATTTATAAACATTGAATAAATGATAGGGTTAGAAAAATCACCATTTGTTAACAATCATCATAATAATGGACTCTAGCAACAGAATCGTCAATGAAAGCTTCAAGTATTAGGTAAAATGGGGATGAGGCAGAGGATATTCACATAATCTAAAAATACCTCCCCCTAAATTGCTAATCAGTGATAAAGGGAAAAGTAGTAACTTTACGTGGAAAAACCTGACGGGCACCACCTCAACCAAGTCATCAACATTGACTTACCCTACATCCATTGCAATAGAAAACCCAGTAGGCTCTACCTTCAGAACGAACCTAGACAAATTGCTATCATCTCCCAGCTATAAGTTATAGTTCCCCTCCTCAAGGGTGTCCATGCTTCCCCCTGTGCTCCTCCTGTCCGCTGTCAGCCCAGGACCCAGAGAAGCCAGTTAAAATGTGAGTCAGATCACATCACTTCTTGGAGCAAAACCTGTTAATGCTCTTATCTCACTCAGAACCAAAGCCCACGTCCTTGCAATGGCCACGGGTCTGTGGGGTCCGGCTCCTGTGTCTCTAACCTCCCCAAACTATTGCCCTTGTTTACTCTACATCAACCTCTTTGCTGTCTCTGATGCCTGTGCACCAAGCATAGGATCATTAGGGGCTCAGCATTGCTTAGCATTTTACCCATCCTGTCAATCCCGTCTCTTCCTGCCTTATTTCCTGTGTATCTGCTAATACTGCTAAATCACCATGTGGTTGGTGATTTACTGTTGCTAATTGTCTGTCTTCCACACTAGTATTTAAGCTGGGAGAAATATATCCCTGGAAGCTGGAACGTAGCGGACACTCAATACATACATGCGGAAATGGGCATGTATGACATGCCTACTCTAATCACCAGAACTGCGCTAGGCACGGCATGCAATATAAAAAACAAAACAAAACAAAAGCCAAAAAATAACCCCAAACTTAAAGCCAACCAACCAAACAAAACAAGAATAAAAAACTAACTAAACTAAATAAAAACCATGTGCCATGGTCCCCAGCTCGCCAGCCCCTGAGAACTGAGTTGGAGGCAAGGGGACTGAGACTAGCATTAGCACGCCAATGAGAGCCAGGTTCCAGGAGGGGTGTTTGCAGGGGCAGAATTCTAGAGGATGTGGGGAACTGATTTCGGTAGGCAGTCGGGAAAGACAAGGAGAGCCATCTCCCTCCCCAGGACTAGGAGATAGTGCCAAGATGCTTCCTCCAGAGCTGGGAGGAGGAGAGCCTGGGGATCCCAGGAGCCAGGGGTGGAGTGTGGGTCAGGCCAGCCTGTGGAGGGACTTGTGGCTCTCAGCGGGACCTTCATACCCTCCTCCAACCCCATCCCAACCCCCACCGCCCAGCCTATCCTGCCCTGCCCACCTGGATCTCTGTCTTAGAGTACATCGCCTGGGCGCACACCTGAGACAAGGATCTGAGACTAGTGGCTAATTCAGGGGAGTAACCCCAGGAGGAAATGAGATAGGGAAGGGAAGGAAGCTGATCCTGTGCATAAAGGAGCAGGATACTAGCTGGATGTTCCCACGAGGGGGCCGCAGAAAGTGAAATAGATCACGTCTCTGAGGTTTCTCTTCCCCCTGTGTTCCTCAACTGCGGGGTGCTGCCAGGGTGCGGGGGGAGATGGTCAGCTCCCACCTGCCGAGAGCAGAGCCCAAGAGACAGCCCCAAGACAGAAGGCTGCAGGTGCCCTGAAAGAAAGGCTGGCATGCTTGGGAGCAGAGAGCTCTTGGAGGCTGAAGGCAAGCCTGGAAATGCCAGCATGCTCGCAGTTTCTGCTTTTACAGTAAATAGAAAGCTAAGTTGTAGAAACCATCAGGGTGGCTTGTTTTTAAATAGAGGGGAGCAAGAAATCTGCTCGCAGCACCTTACCACCTAGCCCGATGGAGAATCCTGGGAGACCCAGTCCCTACTACTTCAAATAGACACGGAAGGAGTTGGTACATCTAACAAAGCAGGCTACTGGGAACCCGTTCATCACTGCCCTTGTAGTTCAGAGACGAACCATCCCTCCTGCTAATGACTGTAAATCACCATCAATGTCATCGATGATTCGAAAGCCTTCTCCCCTGTGGTGACTGAGTGTGGGGCCAAGAGACAAAACATGAGTCGCGCCACATTCATTCACAAGGGCAAACAGCCTCGTAAATATGTCATTATTTACACTGAAAATTAATTAAAACGTATCATGAAATTCTACACTTTTTTAAATGCAGTATTGGAATTCGATGCCACAATTTCCAGGTAAAAATGTGAAGCAAACCCCACGTATCTCCTGCTGACCGTGCATTTTCGAGAAGTTGCAAACCAGCCCATGGGGCCTGTATGGAGGAAGGGAAATGGGCCTGGCTTCCTTTGGAAAGTAGTTCAGTGTGAAGGAGAGGCGAGGTCTGTGGCCGCCGCCCTCCGCTGCCGTGCCAGGCGCCCGGTGTGGGCAAAGGCCTGTAAAGGCCAAAGGGCAACAACTTTGTGAGCAGGGGAAGCACGCGTCTACAAGAAGAGGCAGGGAGCTGCCGGCCCGCAGCCCTGCCCGGAGTGGAAAACACCCTTGAACTCTGGAGGTCTGTCAAAACCCTTTCCATCGGAGGCGGCCCCACCTTCCACCTGCTGGTAACTGGAGAACCCCGAGGCA
>CM053611.1:114136633-114191395 GCA_028646535.1 Procyon lotor
GGAATCAACTGTCTTTTTTTTTTTTTTTTCAAAGATTTTATTTATTTATTTGACAGAGAGGTCACAAGTAGGCAGGGAGGCAGGCAGAGAAAGAGGGAGAAGCAGGCTTCCTGCCAAGCAGAGAGCCCGATGCAGGGCTCGATCCCAGGACCCTGAGATCATGACCTGAGCCGAAGGCAGAGGCTTTAACCCACTGAGCCACCCAGGTGCCCCAGAAGCAACTGTCTTAAAGTACAAACCTGTGATGGCATGTTAGTAGGGATGGAAGATTCCCCTCCTTCATCCCTCTGTGGGTTTCCTTTCCCAAGGTTGGTTCTCAGGCAGGGAGGAGATGACAGAAAGGATAGAGGCCACCATTCACTGGGAACACACCAAGTCCCACAGCTAAGTGAGCTATAAGCATTGTTTTCAAATCAGTCCTTTAAACAACCCTATGATTTAAGGAAAACAATTATGTCCATTTACAGAGGAAAATGCTGAGGCTTGGTTAAACACTCTGCTTGAGAGCCCAGCGCTGGTTGTAGTTGACCCGGGACAGCAAGCCTGCCAGGGTGCTCCTGACCGTGCCTTGGGCCTTGGACTTCTCTGTCACACTAGGCGGCAGACACCTTTCCTCAGGCTGTGACCTCCAAGCTGCCTGGCCAGTGGACCAGAAGGCCGGCCACGCACCAGTGTCAATGCTCAGGAAGCACAGTGCTGGGCCCTGTTTTCCTCCCATGTCAACTCATTTCGTCCTCATGACAGTTCAGTGAAATATAAACTGCCTCTCTCCCATTTCACAGATGGACAGACTGAGGCACACAGAGGAAGTAACTTGTCCAAGGGCATAGGCGAACTGGGGCCCAGAGCTCCCGATTCAGCCACTGGTCTCTGTCCTCTGCTGCAGAGACAGTGGGTAACAGGCCACCGGTCACCCTGAGGGTCAAAGCATGAGGGCAGATTGGGGTCAACAGACACCTTTTCAGAAACAAGATACTGTTTGGATTTTCTTTTCTTTCCCTCTTTTTAGGCAGAGGTTTTGCTTTGGCAGGAACACAACAGACTATTTGCTTGATTGGCCTCAGAAGCTGCTAAGAAGCATTCTGCTCTTGGAACTGGGCGAGAGGGCAGTGTAGACATACACTTTGCTAATAGTGCTGCTGGCAGCCCGCGCTACTGGCAGGGGGACCCGCGTGGGGTGTCTGTTACCAGCACATCTTGTGCTGGGCGATAGGATGCGCGGAAGCCTCCAGTCCTCGGAGTGACTTCCTGCTGAGATGGGGGGTCGCCCATGCCCACAGAAAACACCACCCGACTATGCATGTGCCGGGCTTTTCGGGAAAGACCGAATCATGTCTTTGTCTAGCATCTCGTGTGTGCGATTTGATTGTAAAGGGTTTTGTTTCCAACTGTTATTTGTCTTGATCACAGTTCAAAGGATCTCTGTCTCAGTACAGACCAGTAAGGTCCGAGGACCTGAACGTGAATGGTGACTTACATATTTCACAGGAAACGTGTAGTGTTTTCCCCCCACAAACACCACAGGCAGATGCTTACCCAGATTCCAGGAACCCCATTTCCTCAGAGTGAAACCTGTCCTTCTAGGATACCTTACCCCTCCCTCAGAGATGGCCAGGAGCCATTCCCTCTCCTGGGGGAAGGAGAGAAACCTACATTGTTGAGCGCCTTTAATGAGCAATGTACTATGTCAGATGCCCTCAGAGTTTCATCACACTTACTCTTCACAGAAATTCCTTGACCTCCGAGTTTTTACTCCCATTATACAGACTCAGAGCGGTTAAGCGACTGATCCAAGGTCATCCAGCTAAAAAGTGAGCCCAGGATTCAAACCCAGGGCTTTTTGACCACCTCCCTACCACCCTTGAACATCTTCTCAAATCCCTAGCCCAGAAAATAATCTCACCACACAGTGCAGCCCCACTCATGCCAAACACAAGGTAGGGGTCTAATTAAAGCTTGTTGTGGGAACGAATAAATGAATGAATGATATCTTTTTTTATTAACGCTCATTTTAGCATAAGCTTCTCTGTGAATCTCCATATCAGGCCATTCCTCTACTCTCTAGTTCTAAACATCTATCCCCCAAATCCTCTTTACTGTGCAGCAATCACTTTTGAGGTAGGTTTCCAATGGACTTGAATTTATTTATTCTTTTCCACCCCTCATCTCTCACTCCGTTGACTCTTTTGGGTTAACCTGCTTTGCTCCCATTACCCAAGTCAGTGCTGACAGGACTGCAAATCTGGTGAAACTCCAAATCTACAGGTCCAGAAATAGATGATGAAATAAGCAAGAGGGTAAAAACATAATCATGATGCTATTAATACCCAATGAATGGGATTCTTAACACACACCACTGTTGGTTGACCATCCTGTAGCATCATTCATGTGCTTTAGAGTTACAGAAACTTCGACTATAACTTGTGCATCATTTAAGATCCCTGGATGTATCATAAACTCATTGTCGGAAGCCCTAGCAAACCTCAATATCCATCGCCTACTACAGCATACGCTGTATCTTCCCTTTCATTTGGAGTGATTAATAAAAGTAGTGCAAGGTTTTGGTCTGCTCAAAAGTCCATAGTTTTTTTACCCCCAAATATTCTCTAAATCCAATTATTTTCAAAACTCAAATTTCTGTAGAAACTTTCTCTCCCTACAAAATAAAGGGGAAAAAACATTTCTGTTCATGGCCCTGTATAACTATGAATCAGTAACATTTTCCTGTAAGAAGATGGAAATCAGGGATAGTTAAAACTGAAGTGTGCTATAATAGTTCAGCTATAAATGCCTCATAAACTCTTAGAAAAGAGAAAGAGAAAGAAAAGGTAAAAATGAAAGGGAAAATTTTACCTGACTCAATTTTTCAAAGGTGTATATTTCTACACGTGAACTAACAAATAGAATGCATTGGGTCAGTCTGATCATTACACAACAATTCTTGGGTAAATGTAGTTTTGAAGTGGTGTTTTAGAATTGAGTTGTTCCTGGCGCCTGGGTGGCTCAGTTGTTAAGCATTGGCCCTCGGCTCAGGTCATGATCCCAGGGTCCTGGGATCGAGCCCCACATCAGGCTCCCTGCTCAGCGGGAAGCCTGCTTCTCCCTCTCCCACTCCCCCTGCTTGTGTTCCCTCTCTCTCTGTGTCTCTCTCTGTCAAAAAAAGATAAACAAAATCTTTAGAATTGAGTTGTTCCCTCCCACAGTGGAAAATGCCGTGCTTCTTTACCTTGGTAAGCTTCTTCTGAAAAGGAATGATTTTCACAGGAATCAAAGAAAACACTCACCAACATCAATAATTAATGTCCACTCTTCACTCTTGTCCCCCGAGAAGGGCGCATTTAAGGGGAGATTGTTAAAAGACAACAAACAATTCTAGTTAGTGGTGACATGACAGGTTTCCACGACTTCTCTGGAGAAGATGCCTCTTGAGGTTGGAAAGACATTATTTAGGTAGACTAACTCTCAGGATCAAAACTTATCAATATTTGATAAGAGCTAAGGCTGGGGCCTGTGAAGATAGACAAAGCTCCTCCTGCCCAGCCCAGTCCATGGCCAAACAGTAACAGCAAAGCCCTACAACCCACCTGCAACCAGTACAAATGTGCCCTCAATTTTACTTAAATGTATCCATTCATTGTTCCATTCATTCAACAGACTTACTCAACTATACATAAGGTGCTTGTCTAAGGGCTAGATATATAGCAAGGAACAAAACAAAATCCCTGTCCTGATGGCATCTGTATTTTAGTGGACAAGAAAAAAAATATGTACATGCATGCCTATATAATGTACTACATAACATACCATACAATTATATATGGTATCAACATAGTATATAATGGTATGTATTATTATACATAATTTAAATATACACACACACTTTGTCGGTGATAAGTGCAATACACAGCAGGGTAAGGTAGATGAGGGGCATACGCAGGGGGTGCCACTCTTTCCCGTTGGATGGTGTCAGGGGCAGTCACTGTGATAAGGTAGCGTTTGAGCAGAGACCTGAAGGAAGGAAGGGGTGAGCCATTCTGACCTGAGGGAAGGCTATTCTGGGCAGAATCTCTGAGGTAGGAGCAGCAAGGAGGCCCAGAAGCTGGCATAGGGGAATGCAGGAAAGATGGCACCAGCAGATGAGAGCAGGGAGGTAGCAGGGCAGACTGTACAGCACCCCGTGGGCCACTGTAAGAATTCTGGCTTTTTCCCTGAGTGAACTGGGAATCACTGGAGCTGAGGAGCATTAGCTGAGGAGTGACATGACCCAATCTACTAAAAACAAACAAAACAGAAGCACTTGGCTGCTGAGTAGAGAAGAGATCCAACAGCAGTGAAAGCAGAAGCTGGGAGGCCATTTTGGAATGTTTTTCAACAACTGAGGCAAGAGATGAAATCAGATGCAGCCAATAGGTCAAGCAAGATGAGGACCAAAAGCTGACCCTTGGATTCAGCAGTGGGAAAGCCCTGGTAATGTGATCCAGATCACCTTCAGGAGGGAGCTGAGGATAAAAGCCTAACTGGGGTGAGTTCAAGAGAAGATGGGAGGAGTATAGACACTCTTTCAAGGGGCAGAGGAATGGGGCAGTAACAGAAGGACCTTGCAGAGACAAAAGAGTGTGCTTTTCTTTTATTTTATTAAAAAAAATTCTAGTAAGGTAAAATTTGTATATAACATTATGTAAGTTTTATATGTCCAATATTATAATTTAACATCTGCAGATACTACAAAGTGATCACCCCCAAAATGTTAGATACCATCCATTACAATACAATTGACTCCTTTCACCCATTTTCCCTAGCCCCCAGCTCCTTTCCTGTCTGGAAACCATCAATCTGTTCTCTGTATTTGAGTTTGTTTATTTGTTTGTTTGTTTATTTATTTGTTTTTAAGAAGTCTCCACACCCAGTGTGTGGAGCCCAACTCAGGGCTTGAATTCAGGACCCTGATATCAAGAACTGAGCTGAGATCAAGAGTCAGACGCTTAACTGACTGAGCCATCCAGGGACCCCTGAGTTTATTTTGTACTATCTCATTTTATCATTTTTTTTAAGTTCTATATATGCATGGAGTCACCTGGTATTTGTCTTTCTTGTCTGACTTATTTCACTTAGCATAATACCCTCAAAGTCCGTCCACGTTGTTGCAAATGGCAAGGCTTTATTTTTCTTTATGGCTGAGTAGTATTCCGTTTGTGTGTGTGTGTGCGTGTGTGTGTGTGTGTGTGTGTGTATGTGTATATATACATATATATGTATATATGTCAGTGTATATTTGTCAGTGATAAGTGCCAGGGATAATAGATAGATACACACACACACACACACACACACACACACACACACACACACATATACTGCACTGTCTTTATTCATTCATTCATTGATGAACAGTTAGATTATTTCCAGATCTTGGCTATTGTAAATAATGCTGCAATGAACATAGGAATGTATATATATCATATCAAATGAGTGCTTTCATATTCTTTAGATAAATACTCAAAAGTGGAATAACTAGATCATATGGTAGATCTATTCTTAATCTTTTGAGGAATCTTCATACACAGTGGCTGTACCAACTTATATTCCTACCCATAGTGTGGGGATATCTCATTTTCTCCACATCCTCTCCAACACTTATTTCTTATCTTTTTGTTAATAGTCATTAATGAGTGTGAGGTGATATTTCATTGTGGTTTTGATTTCCATTTTCCTAATAATTAGTGATGTTGAACATCTTCTCATGTACCTTAGTCACAAATTATCTATATATGTGTGTATTCACATCAGGGTGCTCAATCCCGTTTCAGTGATTTCTGTGTCTGCTTTTATGCCAATACCATAGTTTTTTATTACCATAGCTTTGTAGTATAGTTTGAAATCAGGAAGTGTGATCCCTACAGCTTTGTTCCTCTTTCTCAAGATTGCTTTGGCTATTTGAGATCTTTTGTGATTTTATACAAATTTTGAATTTTTGGTCTAGTTCTGTAAAAAAATGCCATTGGAATTTTGATAGGGTTTGCATTGAATCTGTAGATTGCTTTTGGTAGGATAGACATTTTAACAATATTAATTTTCCCAGTCCATGTACACAAGATATCTTTCCATTTATTTGTGTCTTCAATTCCTTTCATCAGTGTCTTATAGTTTTCAGTGTATTTTACCTCCTTAGGTAAATTTGTTCCCACAAATTTTATTCTTTTTGATGCATTTTTAAATGGGATTTCTCTCTTAATTTTTCTTTCTTTCTTTTTTTTTTTTTAAAGATTTTATTTATTTATTTGACACAGAGAGAGATCGCAAATAGGCAGAGAGGCAAGCAGAGAGAGGAGAAAGCAGGCTCCCCGCTGAGCAGAGAGCCCAATGTGGGGCTTGATCCCGGGACCCTGAGATCATGACCTGAGCCGAAGGCAGAGGCTTTAACCCATTGAGCCACCCAGGAGCCCTTAATTTTTCTTTCTGATAGCTTATTATTCCTATATAGAAATGCCATGATTTGCGTAGATTGATTTTCATCCTGCACCTTTACTGAATTCATTTATTAGTTCTAAGAGTTTTTTGGTGGAGCCTTTAGGGTTTTATGTATACCTTTAAATAGTGACAATTTTACTTCTTTTCTGATTTGGATGCTTTTATTTATTTTTCTTTATTGCTGTAGCTAGGACTTCCAACTCTATCTTAAATAAAAGTGGCAAGGGTGGACATCTTTGTCTTGTTTCTGCTCTTAGAGGAAAACATTCATTTTTCCCCCATTGAGTATGATGTTAGCTGTGGGTTTTCATAAACAGTCTTTATTATGTGGAGGTATATTTCCTCTATACCCACTTTTTTGAGAATTTTCGTCATAAATGGGGATCAGATTTTGTCAAATGCTTTTTCTGCATCTATTGAGATAATTATATGAATTTGATCCTTCATTTTGTTTTTTTCTCCCCAAATATGTTTATTTTATTTTTTCAGTGTTATAAGATTTATTGTTCATGCACCACACCCAGTGCTCCATGCAATATGTGCCCTCCTCAATACCCACCACCAGGCTCGCCCAACCCCCACCCCAACCCCTCCAAAACCCTCAGTTTGTTGCTCATAGTCCACAGTCTCTCATGGTCTATCTCCCCCTCTGGTTTCCCCCCATTCACCCTTCCCTTCCTTCTCGCAATGCCCTACATGTTTTTCTTTACGCTCAGCACGTAAGTGAGACCATAAGGTAATTGGTTCTCTCTGCGATCCTTCATTTTGTTAATGTGGTATATCACATTGATTTGTGGATGTTGAACCAATCTTGCATCCTTGGACTAAATTCCATTTGATCATGGTGTACGATCCTTTTAATGTACTGTTGAATTTAGTTTGCTATGTTTTATTGAGGATTTGTACATCTATGTCCATTAAAGATATTAGTTTATAATTTTTCTTGCAGTTTCCTTACCTGGCTTTGGTATTAGGTATTTTTCTTTAGTCCTATGTTTAGATTCTTTTTTCATTTTATTTTATGTACTTACTCTAAGTTTTGCTTTGTAGTTACCATAAGATGCACATGTAATATCCTATGTATATAACATTTAGTTTTAAATTGATAGGAACTTAAATCTGAACACATCCCAAAACTTTAGTTTTATCTATCCCCTACATTTTATATTTTTGATGTTATATTTTATATCTTTTTACTTTATGTATCCCTTTACTAATTATTGTAGTTTTAGTTAATCTTTCTACTTTTGTCATTTACACTTGCTTTATAAGTGATTAATTCATTATCTTTAATATCTATATATTTACCTTTTCCAGTGAGATTTTTACTTTCATATGTTTTCTTGTTATTAATTACTACTATTTCTTTTCAGCTTAAAGAAGTCCCTTTCTTGTAAAGCTGCGTTAGCAGTAATAGATTCCTTTAGCTTTTATTTATCTAGAAAATTTTTAATCTCCCTCTCAGTTTGAATGATATTCTTTCAGGGTAGAAAATTCTGTGTTGAAATTTTTTTCCTTTCAGCACTTTGAATATGGCAGGCCACTTTCTTCTGGCTTGCTAACTTTCCACTGAAAAATCTGTTGATACCCTTATGGAGTTTCCCTTGTATGTAACAAGCTTTTTCTCTTGCTGCCTTTAAGGTTATCTCTTTAACTTTTACCATTTTAATGTGTCTTGATATGGTTCTCTTTGGGTCCATTTTATTTGGAACTCTCTGGGCTTTTGAACTTGGATGTCTATGTCCTTCCTCAATATGGAAGTTTTCAGCCATTACTTCTTCAAATAAGTTTTCTGACCCTTTCTCTCTCTCTTCTCCTCATAGAACCCCTATAATGCAAATATTATTTCACTTGATGTGACCCAAAGGTCCCTTAATGTCACTTTTTAAAATTCTTTTTTCTTTTTTGCTGCTTTGTTTGAGTGATTTCCATAGTTTTATCTTTCACTGTCTTTCATTTGATCCATTCTTCTGCTTCATCCAGTCTGCTGTCCAACACCTCTAACGTATTTTTCAGTTCAATAGTTGTATTCTTCAGTTCTGTAACTTCTATTGGTTCTTTCTTATATTTCCTATCTTTTTGTTGAAGTTATCACTATGTTCATTCATTCTTCTCCTGAGTTCAGTGAGCATCTCTATGACCATTACTTTGAACTTTTTATCAGGTAGATGGTTATCTGTTTCATTAAAGTCTTTTTCTGAGGCTGGGTCTTGTTCTTTCATTTGAAACATAGTCTTCTGTCTCCTCATTTTGCCTGACTCTCTGTGTTTGTCTCTATGTATTAGATAAATCGACTACCTCTCCCAGCCTTGAGTAAGTGACCTTGTGTAGATGTCCCATGGGGGTTCAGAATTGCTATTGCTCCTGCCTACTGTGGTGAGGCTGCAGCTGTGGCACAGGATGAGTGGGGGTTCCTTTCCTGACCCAGCTATGACATGTAGCTGTGGCATCAGGGTAGGCAGGCCCTCCTCCATAGGGCATACCTCTGGCCTTAACAGGCTAGAGGGGAAAGTCCCTAAATGATACCCATCAGAGCTGGTATTAACAAGTTAGAATAAAATCACATACATGGCACCTGCCAGTGTCTCTAGTCCTCAGAGATAGTCCCAAGAAGTTCCTACCTCTCAGCAGATGCCCCAAGTTTAGTAAAGGAGTGCCCTTCATACACAGTCTAGGCATTTTTTAACTGGTGTTTTTGTACTCGGTTTCTGAGTGAGTCAGTTTCTGTGTGAGCCCTTTTAAGAGCAGGTTCTCTGTTCCCTACAGTTCTATGGGTTTCCCGGACATAATCCCCATTGGTTTTCAAAGCCAGGAATTTGAGAAGTTTGTCTTTCCTTTTTAGAATCTAAGCGTAGGGTGCCTGGTGTGAAGCACAGACAACTTGTTTCTCAGGGAAAAGTTCTGCATTTCTGAGATCCCTCCCAATTGTGGATTGCTGTGCGGGTGGGGTTTTTCCTAATGAGAACATGTCTCTGCCTCTCCTCTCCACTTTGATGCTACCCTGCCCTTTTATCTTCTGTTGTGGAGGCTCCATTCATCCAGTTTTCAGGTCTTTTTCAGAGGAAATTATTCTATACATTAGCTCTGTCCGTGCAAGATGGCAGCTCAGGGTCTACTATGCCACTTTCTTAAACCCCTTCTTAAGAGTGCGCTTTTAAGATGGGACAAAGAGCAGGATGTTTGCATGCTGGAGACAGTGATCCAGTAGAGAATGGGAAAAGTGATTACATGATTACACAGAAACAAAAGGAAATGGAAGCTGAAGAGATGTAAGTGGGATGGATTTCTGTTCCATTTGAGGAATAGAGCTTAGATAGGTACCACCACAGATGGTTCACAGTTATGGGAAAGAAGGCAGTGTAGGTGGGTGGGTGGGTAGATGAGTTTGTAGGGATTCAAGGGAGTCCTCTTTTGACCATCTACTATCTCAATGGAATAAGAAGTAAGATCACATACACAGAAAATCAGCAGATGGTGGAGATAGAGGAAGAGAATTTGGAGATCTCCAGTGAGAAGAGAAACTGTGAGATAGTCTCCTAGAGAGCAAGAGGGTAAAGGGACAACAGAATCTAAGAGTTATTTCCAGGAACACAAAGATCTTACTTGAATTAATGCTTTGAATTTGCAGTGAGACCATCAGATTGGTTGTGTGTTCCACAACCACATTTAACTAGCAGATTCAAGTATGAAATAGGTGTAGCATTGGATTCAACTGAAGTTAGGACTTTTCTCAGGGGAGTAGGACAAAGAGAGAGAGCATGGGCATTCAGAGTACATAGCTGAGAGTTACAAGAGTAATAATTGTAGGTCATGAGATTTGAGCTGTATAAGGAAAGAAGAGAGAACATGAATGGGTTGAGATGGTATGACCCAGTTATAGAATCAATGGATTGTAGGTGTTAGTAGGATCCAAAAATTTGTTGCAGGTGGGGTATTAGAGGGAGTAAACTATAAAAATAGGAGAGTGAATTGCTCAGAGGCAAATAAACTCATTGGCTAATGGAAGGAAAGTGTATTAATTTACTACTGCTCCTATAACAGATTATAACAATTTATTGGCTTAAAACAATACAATTGTATTATTATATAATTCTTAGAGGTCAGCGTTCTGAAATGGGTCTCACTGGGCCTGAATTACAATGTTGGCAGGGCTGTGTCCCTTTCTGGAAGCTCTGGAAAAGGATCAATTTCCTGGCCTTTTCTAGCCACAGAGGTCACCACGTTTCTTGACTCATCTCCTTCCTTCATCTTTAAAGCCAACCGTAGTTGTTCAAGCAGCATTCTGATTTCCTCTTCTGCTCCCCCCTTTCACATTTAAGGATAAGTGTTGTTACACTAGGCCCACCTGGATAATCCAGGATACTCTCTGTATTTAAGGTCAGCTGATTAGTAACCTTAATTCCATCTGCAACCTCCATTCCCCTTTATCATGTAATGCAATATATTCACAGATTCTAGGGATTGGAACGTAGACATCTTTGAAGGGGGTCATTATTCAACTTACATAGAAAGGGTGTTTTATTGGTAAAGATAAAGTTTAGCTATGACGGTGGTAGTGAGTTACTCAAGTGGGATAGAGAACAAGAAATAGATGCAGTAGAAGTTAGAGTGAAAGGAGAAGACATTTTCCAAGCTCTGCTTCTCTACAGAAAGACTTATAAAAGGTAGTCAAATGACCAAGAATTCCAGAAATGTGGAATTTCATTATTGCATGTCTCAAGGTAAGCTATCATAAGTGTAAAGTCTTGTTTTAAACTTTTTGAAATTTTTAAACATCAGATGGAAACAGGCAAGTCATGTCCTCCTTTCATAGTTTGAAAAGAAAGGGATTAATTGATAACAAATAAGTGTGTTCATTCAACTCCTTAGCTGAGTTATTGAAAATATTGTAGGAAATACAATAAAGTATCTCATAGCTTCTCTCCTCCAGGAGATTAAACTCTTGGGTCAAAATCCCTTTGAAAAACTGAGAAAAGATAAGGGTTTTTGGTACTAACAATGCACAGAGGTGCGCATGCGTACACATGCGCACGCGCACACACACACACACACACACACAGTTTACTTAAAATTTCATGACATCCCCAGTTTCCCTAAAGTCCCAAGAGATCTATGCATCCTAGGATAAGAACATCTTGTCTAAATGCTGAGGTAATACTATACACAGTAGAAATGGACCAACAATGTAAGTCACAAGGGAAAGTTAATTAGATGCCAAATGAGTAGTTATGAGTCCAGAAGAGCTCAGGAATACTAGTGGAAAGACTGCATAGAATCCCGGAGAACTGAGAAGATTGCATAAAAAAAGAAGAAAGAGAATTTCAGGTAAGAAGAGAGAGAGGAGAGAAACTGGCAAGTACCTTGGAGACAAATAGACTAGTCGGACCATATGTGAAATGTGGGCAAGTAAGTTCTAAGGGGGCACCTAGGTGGCTCAGTTGGTTTAAGCGGCTGCCTTCGGCTTAGGTCATGATCCCAGGGAACCTGGGATTGAGCCCTACATTGGGCTTCCTGTTGGGGGAAGAGCCTGCTTCTCCCTCTCTATGTCTGCTGCTCCCTCTGCTTGTGTTGTCTTTCTCTCTGTCAAATAAATAAATAAAATCTTTTAAAAACATGAGTTCTAAGAAATATTTGTGAAACACAATTAAAACTCCTGGTGAACGGAGCTCTCCACCCCAACCATTATAAATATGGTCAGTGGATTTGTTTCAGGATGAACAATGCATAAAAGTATTATTATAATTGATTCAGGAGGGATTTCTAAATGTATGCTAAATACCTTTAAGAGCTCTCTATTTTTAAAAGAAGATAATGAAGCAGAGAAAATTAACTTTCTCATATTCTGAATGAGAACGTTCTTATAAGATTATATAAGAGCTACTTGAATATTATCCTTTTCTTATAATTTTTATATATCTTTTAAATATTCTTAGCTTCCAAAAAGTTGATTTATGAGGACAAAACAAAGGCCCTTCTCTAAACTTGGATAAACAATGCTTCTATTACTTCGAGTGTTGGTGTGAGATTCCAAACTCATCTTCTGACCCTTGGTCCTTTAACTTTCCTTTGCTTTCTACAAAATATGAGCTGCCACATGGAAAGGAGTAAGCAAAATGTCAATAAATTGTGGCTACTTCGATAGCATTTAGAGAAAGAGTCAACATTTGAAGAACACTTAATATCAAATGGAAAACAGATAAATGATGACAAGTAATGCTATCTATTGCCCTGAGTTGCCACATTGGAATCTAAATCGGAGACATTACAGGGAATGTCCTGTGCAAGACCCATCAAAGGATGGTATTACACCAAAATGAGATCCAGGTTAGGAATGTGGAGACTGAAGAAATCCCCTAGACGCAGGTTTTTCTCAGCAAAATTCTCCTTGGCAGTATGGCCATAGAGAGTGATGATGAGTATTCCAGAATCAGAATGCCAGCAGTGGAAGAGATCAATCAAGATGTCTTCAAGTCTGACTCCCTAAGTGAAGCCTAAATTTCTCCTCCAATATATCAGCCTCTTCTCTGAATATGGAGATGGGGAAAGTCAGTTGTGTGCTGGTAGATGCTTAACTACTGGATTTCTAAAGGGTGTGTGTGTTGGGAAGGATCTGACTTGTAGCATTTGCCAATTTCCACAGTGTAAATACTCCCACCGGTGGCCTATTCTGGCTACCAACATGGTATCACCATTATGTGCTATTTCCACCATATAGATCCAAGAGAATGAAATAATCTCAGGACAGTAGGTAACAGGAAAAAAAAGTAAAATAATTAGGAAGTAATGAATTTTGAATATTTTTATCTTTAAAAAGTGTGTTTATAATGTTATAGGATTTAGCTTATGTATAACCATGGCTTTATGTAATAAACTGGCTCTTATGAGCCAGTACTCAAGACAGCTCCAGCACACCACTAGCAAGAATCTTAGGAAAAGACCAAGGACCACTCACCCTCTGAAGGGTCCTCAACCAGCTCCAGTCAATGGTAACTCTGCAATATCACCACTCAAGCATTGGGTACTCAGCTGTCTTCACTCACATTTTTCTATGATTTCTTCCAACAACAAACACTATTCACAAAAATAACCTCCAGCGGTGCCTGGCTGGCTCGGTTGGTAGAGTGTGCAACTCTTGATCCCAGGGTCATGATTTCCCAGATCGACTGGTGATCTAGGTATAAAAATAAAACCACTAAAAGACTAGGAAGTATATGGATGGATATTTTTATAAACTTGAGACAGGATAGGTTCTTAAGCATGACATAGAATCTAGAAACCATGAAAAAAATAAACTGACTTGATTTAATAATTTAAGACCTTCATATAAGAAAATAGTTCATTATAAAATAGTTCAAAGGAATCATAGAATGAAAGAAAATATAAGAAATGTATCTAACAGGTTAGTAGCCAGACTCTATCTAAACACTCTTATAAATCAAAAGGAAGAAGATAAAGACCCCAATTGAAAAATGGGTCAAGGCTATGAACAGATAATACACAGAAGAACCATCAATGCTAGTAAATATATGAAAAAAAATGATGAAATGAAATACCTTTTTCACTTAACAGGTTCATAAATATTGAAAGGTTTGAAAAGCCCAATGTCAGAGAAAGCATGGGAAAACAAGTATTTGTACACTGTCAGAACACCCTTGTGACCTGTTGGAAGAGAGAAAACTAGAGATATCTGAAAAAGAAAAATAAGTTAAAATTCACATAAACAAAGAGGCAACCATGGAATGGGAGAAGATATTCACAAATGACATCAGGGCTACATATCCAAGATATGTAGATACACAGGGCTGATATCCAAGATCTATAAAGAACTCCTCAAACTCAACACTCACAAAACAGAAAATCACTTCAAAAAATGGGCAAAAGACATGAACAGACACTTCTCCAAAGAAGACATACAAACAGCTAAAAGACACATGAAAAAATGTTCATTATCTTTAGCCATCAGGGGGATTCAAATCAAAACCACACTGAGATACCACCTGATACCAGTTAGAATGGCCAAAATCAACAAGACAGTAAGCAACAAATGTTGGAGAGGGTGTGGAGAAAGGAGAACCGTCTTCCACTGTTGGTGGGAATGCAAGTTGGTGCAGCCACTTTGGAAAACAGTGTGGAGATTCCTTAAGAAATTAAAAATAGAGCTACCCTATGACCCTGCAAACACTACTGGATATTTACCCCAAAGATACAGATGTAATGAAAAGAAGGGCCACATGTACCCCAATGTTCATAGCAGCAATGGCCACAATCACCCAACTGTGGAAAGAGCCAAGATGCCCTTCAACAGACAAATGGATGAAGAAGATGTGGTCCATGTATATAATGGAGTATTACACAGCCATCAGAAAGGATGAATACCCAACTTTTGTATTAACATGGATGGGACTGGAGGAGATTATGCTGAGTGAAATAAGTCAAGCAGAGAAAGTCTATTATATGTGGTTTCACTTACTTATGGAACATAAGGAATAACAAGGAGGACATTAGGAGAAGGAAAAGTGAATTGGGGGAAATCAGAGGGGGAAACAAAGCATGAGACTGGACTTTGAGAAACAAACTGAGAGTTTTGGAAGGGAGGGGGGTGGGGGATGGGTGAGCCTGGTGGTGGGTATTAAGGAGGGCATGTGTTGCATGGAACACTGGGTGTGGTACATAAACAATGAATCTTGGAACACTGAAAAAAATAAAATTAAATTAAGATATTAAAAAAATGCACATAAACATCGATTATCTTTTGTTTTGTTACAAATTTATTCAACTTTTAAGAATGAGCCAAGATATATATATATATAAACATATGTCATGGCATGGATGTAAGCGCAAAGACTAGAAACAATGAATGTTCTCTAGCAGGAGTTCTGATTAGAAACCTACAGTGTGGCCACACACCATAAGGCCATTGAACTATAAAAAAGCTGCATGTGCAAATTTAAATGCTCTCCAGAATTAGAGAAAAAAGGCATATTAGGCAGAAAAAAGGTGCCAAGCACAGTTTTTAGATTACTCCATTTAGGGAGACTTAAAAGGATATGTATATACATATGTTTGTATAATTATCTTTTTCTGGAAAGAAATAAAGGAAACTGTCAGCAGGCAGGTAGGGAGACTGGAGGTAAAAAGATGAAAGATGTTTACTTTCCATTTTCTATCTTTTATGCTTAAAAAAGGTACCATGTTCATGCATCACATTTAAATAATAAACTTTTTTTTTCCCTGAAAGAAATAAGAGTATCTTAGCTTTTGCTCTCCAGAAGCAGTCCCTGAGATAAAGATGTGGCTGTGGGGGTTCATTTGGAAGGTGATGCTAAGAAACAGGAGTAAGGGATCAAGGAAGCGAGATGGGAAAGGGAAGGACATGGACCAAGAATGTGTTGTCGAGCCACCACTGTGGGTGACAGGACCCTCAGTGATCCAGGGTCAGACTTGCACCTCGGCGTTAACCCAGGAAGAGTAAAGGAGCTGAGGGGAGCACCTGCAAACTCCTGAGGGTCAGGGATTGATGCCTGCTCTGGGGCATTTGTTGATGGCTCCTCCAGGGACAGAACAAGCTCGGGGGGCTGCAGGAAGCCCCAGGCAGAGGCGTGAGAGTCTGCAGTGCCAAGCAGGATGGGAGGACGTGGGCGGGGCACCAAGCCCATCTACTACTGAGACCTGCCATAGCACCAGATCATGTCAGATTGAGCAAATGTGCCAATCGGTGACCTTGCAATTGACATCTCAGCATCTCCTTCCTGATACGCTAACCTCCTGGGCCCCCATCAACAAGACAGGAGGACAGAGTTTATTGCAGAATTTTTTTTAAGATTTATTTATTCTGGAGAAGGAGTGTGGAAGTGTGGGGGGAGGGCCAGAGGGCCAGGACCAGAGAATTCTCAAGCAGACTCCCTGCTGAGCCTGGAACTTGTCTCAGAGCTCAATTCCAGGACCCTGAGGTCATAATCTGAGCCAAAATCAAGATCAGGAGCTTAACTGACTAAGCCACCCAGGTGCCCTCCTATTTGATACTTAAAGAAGTAAGGAGAAAAACGTGCGAATATTTGAGAACTAAGCTTTCCAAGAAGAAAGAAGAGCAAAGGCAAAGGCCTTTGCCTGGGGTAGGAGTGTGGTTGGCCTGCTTGAGGAAGAGTCAGGAGGCTGGTGGAGCTGGAGTGGAGAAGGGAAGGGGGAGGGGAGAGGAAGGGGTGAGGTCCCACAGGAGGCAGGTTCTCACTCTAGAGTCTGTGCCTCTAGGGGGGCTGTGGCAAGGTAAAGAGCTTCACTGAGCGGGGTGTAGAAGGATGGAGGGGAGGAAGCTGGGCTTGATATTCTAACATCACTGTGGTTGCCCCGCAGAAAACTGAGTGGGAGAGAGGAGGAAGGTGGGGGAGAGGAGGTCAGACGGGGTTCTTCTTTACAACGGTAGGAGAAAGAAGACCAAGAGTATAACTGTGGCGGGGGACGGCGAAGGAGAGGAGGGGATGATGTGGAAAAGAGTTAAAAGGTGAAACCAGCGGCACCTAGTCACTAAATAGAAGTGAAGTAAGGAGGAGGAAGGGGAGAAGGAAAGGAGGAGGGGGAGCAATGGAGGAGGAGATGGAGAAGAAGAGGGGGTAGGGGAGCAGGAGGGGGAGACAGGGAGGGGGCGGAGAAGAAAGGAGTCAAAATGAAGCCCACATAAAACTGAAATTGCTGTAGGAAATGGCTGTGAGAGAAAGAGCTGCCCAGGATAGAGCGCCATCCCCTGTGTGGTCCCACAGTTGACTTCTCCGGTACTAAACTGCTGAGTCACCCAGAATGCCTTTGCCCTACTTGGCGGCCTAGAGAACTCATCTTCATACTTCAAAACCCAGCTCAGACATCACCAGCGATCGGTGGCTTAATGCTACAGCTCACGTGAATCCTGTGGTCTCCGGCAGCACTCAGGGCCTGGGGCTCGGTCTGGTGTGAGCAGCACGTGTTGTGCCGGAAATGGGTTGTGGGCGTGCACTTAGTCCTGAAGGCGTGGGAACCGGGCCTAGGGCCGCTGGAGATACTGGCTAGTCGCTTCCAGCTGGGGACGGCACATCCAGGCACCTCGAGGACCACGCAGATACTCTCATTTTTTGCACATGCTGTGCCAGGGCGGGGAGGGAGGGATGGACTGTGTTAATTGCACAGGCTGCTAAATAAGGACTATTTTCGTCTCCCTTTCCACTGAGGCCCCAAAGCAATAGATGAAACATTCCAAAGAGCCGCATGATTTGCCAAAAGTGCTTAAGGAAACCAGTTTTCTACCCTCAGCCAACCGCCCACCTCCAGACTCTAAAAGATGATCCAGAGGCCAAGAAAAGAATTGAAGTTTCCGGTACAGAGTTTTGTGGGAGAAAGCTAAGCCGTGGGCCTCACCCAGAAGAGTGAGTGACTTGCCCTACCTCAAGCCAATGTATAGGGGCTTTGAGGAAGTATTGGGAGGGATAACCTGTGTTCCCTGAAGCTTTGGGGGTGCCATGGCTGCGGGTAGGCTCTGACGGCAAGGACAGGGGATGAAGCCGTCCCCTGGTCAGCTGCTTCAGAGCTGAGGGCAGCTTCACCGTGTTTCCAGAGGGGAAGCAAGGGGGTCAGGTAGGGAGTGAGGTGACCCCTAAGAGGAAGGGACTTCAGATTCCCAGGAGCTGAGAAAAGGGGAAGATAAGCAGCCCCACCAAAGGCACCTCCCTCCCTCACCTTCTCATTAACACCCCGTGGGGCCAGCTCATCTGTCCCAGCTAGTGTGTGTCCCTGCCACCACTCAGAGCTCCTTGCCAGTGGGGCCATGCTGACACCTGTCGGGGTCCTCAGATTCTGCTGCGGGCTGGGGCCTGATGGAGTCTCACAGATAGATCCCAACGCCAGCACATCCTGCTCTGTTTCTCTCTCTTTTTGCCCAGTTTTCTCAATTGGAGCCTCGAAGTGAGTTCCAGGTAAAAGGACGTATCGGCCACCCTCAGTCCCCACCCGAGGCCAGATCCTCTGGCAGCTGACAACCAACGGGTTCCCTTCAGCTGCACACAGGCCTTGACCCCGGCACACCTTCCCCCTTCTGAAAGCCTCATTCCCCCTTGCCTGCTCTCAGTACCGTGGTTTGTCTCCCGTCCCCCCCAAAGGTCACCGCCCCCCGCCACTGCTGGCCTCCGTGTCGCCGCCCAAGGACTCCTTCCCCACGCAGGTAAATTCTGCAAACTGTACAGCCCTTCTCCATCTTCGTTCCCAGCCACTCAGAGTTGCACATCATGACGCAGGCGACACCGCAGTCTAGGGAGAATGGGGAGGTTTATGGGCACGGCCACAGAAGTGCTGAGCATTTAAAGCAAACGGGACCAGTGTGGCACCTTCCGAACCGCCGCAGGCTTGCTGGGATGTGCATAGAAGAACAGGCTCAGTGTCCTGCTCTGTTCATCCACCGGCGCCCTGGGGGCCCCCCCTGGCCTCCTGGCCGCTTCCTAGCTCCGGGCTCTGTGTTTCCTGCTCAGCTGCATCTCCGCTCTCTTGACTTCCTGGCCTCGGGTTCTGGCTGTGCCGGGCCTGGAGGACCTTCCCTTAGGCCAGCTCTCCTGGGCTCTGCTTCCCCCAGGCCAGCGCCCTGCCCCCTGCCCCCTGCCCGCTGCCGGCCTCTCGGCCTTCTACAGGCTCTGGGATCTTGCTCTCCTAGTTTCTGGGCCTGGATCTTTCCCGGCCACCCCTGTTTGGGGGCAACCCAACCCTGGCGTGGACTTACGGGTCATGAAATCTTGAAGTAATTGAGTTTTTATTAGAAAAGATGAGGACAAAGTAGGACGTGAGAAAAGTCAGCTGGCGGTCACGATCATTTGAACTGAACTGGAAGGAAAGTGTTCCCGAGGAACCGGGTCAGAAAACTCAGTGGTTGGTGGGTTTGGGTTGCCTGCCTCCTGCTGTGACATGCTGGCGGTGATGAGTGGCATCATTCATTATTCGGAGACTCGGTCAAGACCACAGATGAAAAAAATTCCCTAATAAAGCATGCTGCGTGCTGATAAAACCCTGGAAACATAAAATTTTGTCTTTCAGTCTGGCAGAAGTCTGGCAGAAGTCTCCCTTTGAAATCACTGAAACAATCATAAATGAAAACCATGCTCCCCAAATTTCTGGGCTACAGAAATGAAACCTCCTAATTTCCTAGGTTGTTGTTACGGGGATAATTACTTAGAGCGAGGGAGCGAAATTACTTCCTCTTTGCCAGGCAGCATTTGAGGAAATGGGAGACCTTCCTTAGATGTGTTCTTCCTGAATAGATCAGCCCACCAATATTCCTTCGCTTCCTCATTATCAAATGCAAATGCCTTCGAACACCAGCAGCTCTTCCCCTGGGGCACAATTCCCTAGAGGCCAGCGGAGGCCAGCTGTGATGGGAGACGGGGGAGACCATCACAGGACCACAGCAGAGACACAGTGAGGCCTGCACCAGGGACCCAGGAGTCGCTCTTGGAGTTTCCAACCTGTTTCTTCCTGAGCCCAAGTCCTGGGATCTAGGCAGCTCATTGGTCCTTCTCGAGGCCGTCTCCCCTCAGGGCCATGCCCAACTTAGTTAAGCAGTTGAGGCCTCTGGGCATCCCTTTCCTGCTCCCTAGCCCAGGGTAGGCACTTGGGGTGCCCTCTTCAACCTGGGGCACCTGCCTGGAATTTCCACAGGACTGCATTCTTCTCCTTTGGTCCTTGTCCTGCTGCAAAATGGCAGCCTATACAGCATGACGCAACCAGGGACCATGACTGAAGTTACCCACAAGTGCTCACGTCCTTCCAACTTCTTTAGTGGAGGACAGAAGCTTTCATTCCCCAAATAGCGATGGGGCTGCAGCGTGATCCAGAACTTCCCAAGTCCGATTCCAGCGGGGGGAACAGGTGTTTTCCTACACTGATGCCCTCAGCCCTCGGGCAGCTGGGCAGGGCTCTGAGTCAACCCATTCAGGAAGAGCCCCCTCCAGCCTCCCTGTGTGATCCCGGCGACCGCTTTTCACTTTCTGTTTTCACCCAGGGTTAGGGTCTGTCTTGACAAACTCCAAGCCCTTCCCCTCATCTGGCCTGGGCTCAGAAATCAGGAGCAGGTGCGGGAGCACAGGGCGGTGCCCTTTAGCCCGTGGCCCCAGGGAAAGGGGCCTCCCATTTTCGCCCAGCAGGAAGGCTCCAGAAATAGCAACCATGGTCCACTTCGGGGGATTTTATAATACAGATTTCCCTCCCCCTTGGAAAAGTGAAGGAGTATTTTTACACTAAAATATGTGTTATTTTCTAGGCAAGCACTCGCCTGCTTTTCCAGCGGCAGTTTTCAAACATTTGAAAGATGTTAGCTGGTGAGTCAAATCTCCCTTTATTCTTTCTGTTTTCTCTCACTCTGAAAATATGTGTGTATATATGCACACATTACACTGGGAGGCATATTTCCCGAGATGTAAATAAGAAAGGAAAGTGTGCGGCGGTTGGAATTCTGGTGCTTCGAAGAGGCGGTCTGAGCTCTTGATTTCAGTGCATGGTTAGCACGTTGTCACCCACCTGAGAGGCTGAGCATCTGTTCCCTTCATGGGCAACCTCTGCTACCCTCTCCCACTGCACTGGCCCATCTCATCAACAAGATGCTGGGGCTACTGTCTTGTGCTCAAATGGAGATAGTTCCCAAGACCCGCAAATCAAAGCCAGGGACGGCTGGCTACCTATTTCCAAAGAAATGTGTTCATGTATATTTCAGGGCCATTTCACTGCTGTTTGGAAGAACTGTTGTGGAGGAGAAAGGAACAGATTTGGGGAGCACAGAAGAAATCAACAGGATAACTTGTAAGGGATGCTTATTTTCAAGGATTGAATGAGTCCTGTGGTGATTTCAGGACTAATGGGCTAGTCCTAAAGTTCTCAGAGCCAGGTCCCAGAGGAAGTCTGCCCTTTCACTTGGTGTTTTAGTCTTGGCCTTGTGATGCCTCGCCTCACTCCCCTTGCACAGAGGCAGCGTCCTTTTGCACATGGCTGGGTTGGACTGCAGAAATAAAGCAAGTGTTGCATGGTAAATTCCCTTGCAGTTGCTCTCCTAGCAACATGGCGACACTAACAAGCCTGACAATAACCTTTTGTCTTTAGCTCTACAAAGCAACCTGGCCAGTAGTCTCACCAGAAAACTCACAGGATGTTTTGCAAGCAAAGAGTGATTTGAGCAGCAACTTTGAATCCGTTGCTTTTCTCCCATCTGCTCACCTGGAACTGGGTGGGCAGCAGATTTTTTCTTAAGGAGCAGGGCAGACCCCAAGAGGGACTGGGGAGGAAAAAGATGAATTGGGACGGTCCTAGTTCCGGTTAGGGAATCACCTACGCTCTCTTGGCCAAGTCACTGTAACTCTCTAGAGCTTGCTTTTCGTCATCTTCCAAATGAGGAATTACTTCTTAACACTTTGCAGGGCTTGTGTGCGATCCAGATTCTTGGGCTTATGCTAGTTCTCCTGCCGAATCCGCGTTTCTGGAGCTGTGTCCCACCAATGTCACTTTTAACCAGAGGCAAATGGATGAACATTTGCCTAAGAATTGTAAAGATGCTTAGGTAATTAGCTTTCCGATTTTGTTTGCCTGGCACGGGATCAATGCACACTTTAGGACTGGTATGTTATCTGTGTTGTGGGAAACACTGTTTTCTCAGACAGATATTATAAAGAGCTAAAGTAGCCCTCCCTTTTTTTTTTTTGCTATTTCTGATTAGATATCCTCTATACAAGACTGTGTCACACATCCCTATCAGTAAAAACTTTTTGAGCGCGTGCTTCCAATATAAGTACATACTTTAAAAATATTTAATATTAATACCTGTATTTATAGACTATATTGTGCTTTAATGTTAACATATTACAAACATTTAAAAATACTTAACATAAATGTTTTAAAAGGAAAAATGTTGAAATGAGATTTTAAAAATCTGATTAGTGAAATCTTGGTTTCATAGTAAAAAATAATTTGTGATGTTGGTTTTGAGCTCACTATATTTTAATACTTCGATATAATAAATGAAAATATGCTTCATCAAGATATGTAGATTTAGATGGAAGAGGTGACTTTTATTTTATTATATTTACTAAATTATGATACTGATTTTTTTAAATTCCATCTACTACATTTCCCAAGGTTTCTTATGGGCTAGGAAATTTCCAATTTTCTCAATATCAAGTGGTTTTTGAAAATTAACTGGAAAGTGTACCTTTTTATATATTTTCTAACAAACATATTCAAGACATGATAAACTTCTTCATTTGTCAAAATTGGGGGTATGTTGGCATCTGTTTCTAGGATTTTTAGATATTGTGCAGATAGTAGTTTTTACATTTGTTTCTGCCAATAAAAGCCACCTAAATTAGAAGTATCTCTAAACATTCATGGTCAAATGCTCTTTCCACAGCATGAATTTCTTTCAAAAGTTAATACTTTTATTACTCATTTTATTTTATTTTATTTTATTTTTTACTCAGTCATTTTAATGTCATTTTCTCCTCACCTTTCTCTCGAATAGACAGATTAAGCATATTAAATTTTTTGAAAATATCTGCTGGATTGTATGTGTTGACATCCCTTATAACCACACACAAAAAAGCCAGCGTATTTAGAACATTTGTATTTGTAAAAGAATAATGACTACTTCAAGTTCGATCATGTTCTTAAGTGCTTTGCCATGCGATAACTTAGAACCTTCTATGGGCACAAAAGGTTTTCATGGTCATTCCCTATCTCATTAAGATTCCATTTATAGTTTTCTTTCAAGTGATCACATTGATGACATTGTAGGAACCATTTTGTGGGTTTCAGGTTCAGCTGTTTTGCTGTACTGACATCCTTGTGACGAAATCAGTCAATGAATGTCATAGAAGGGACAGTCTGTGCATTTTTCCTTGGTGTCTTCTCTTTTTAGATTCTGTCACACCTGGGGTGCCTGGGTGGCTCAGTGGGTTAAGCCTCTGCCTTCGCCTCAGGTCATGATCTCAGGGTCCTGGGATCGAGCCCCGCATCGGGCTCTCTGCTCGGCAGGGAGCCTGCTTCCCCCCTCTCTCTGCCTGCCTCTCTGCCTACTTGTGATGTCTCTCTGTGCCAAATAAATAAATAAATCTTTTTAAAAATTAATAAAATAAATTCTGTCACACCTGCTATCTCATGAAGTGTATATGTAGAGGGATACCACGCTAGCCCCATTGCTTCTCAATTAAAGAAGCCATTCATCATCGAGCCTGAGTTTTTTTCCAGTATATCTTTTCTTTGGCAGACCCTGTAGCAGCATTTCTGCGCGCATTCCATTATTGATGTGGAATCGAGCAGCCCAATGACGTTAGCAGCCCAGTCACGTTAGAGAAGTATCTCAACTTTGATTCGTCAGCAACAATTCGTTCAGTGACCATCCACAGTTGGTAACTTCTACTAACACTCTGTGTCCTCTAAAAGAGCATTTTCATGTTTTGGCATTGCCTTATGTAAATGATTCTTCTCCCACAGATTTTCCGGAGGCATATTTCCGTTAGATAATTCAAAAGTAGCTTTTAAATATGTATAAAAATGTAGTGAATTGTTTTAAAATCCTGGGTTGAAAATTGCATGACTTCACATTTCAAACAAAACCAGAGTCATATATATTCCAGAGTCTTCATTTCAAATAGCTTGCTAGTCATAATTTTGTTCTATCATCTTCTAATATTGTAAGGAAATGCTATATACTTAGGCCAACATTCACTGTTAACAATAATGGATGTAAAAAGCTATATTCCAGAAAGATTTTTTAAAAGACCTTTTTCATCTGAGAGTGTTTTAGGTTTACAGAAGGATTGCTAAAATTGAATGAAGAGTTCCCAGGCTTCACAGTTTCCCCCAAAGTTAACCTCTTCTAACCATAGCGTATACATCAAAACTAAGGAATTGGCATTAGTAAAGGATTATTAACTACAGACCTTGAATTTCTCCAGCCCTTCCATTATTGCCCCTTTTCTGTCCCAGGATCCAATCCAGGATACCATGTCACCAAAATTGTCAGTAGTCATTGCCACATAATACTTTTGTGAAGATTTGTTTAGTTACAACTAAGTAGTATTATTTACCATTCTAGTTCACCAAGAATGAGTTAACTACAAAATGTGACAAGATACTAGAAGCAAGGGTGTCTTTGTCATTGTCAGCTGGGTTGTGGAATTAGGGTTTTCTCTTCTACTACACTTGAGATGAGGCACTTTGGCTCATGGATTGATTAAAGGGCAAATCTCCATATGTTTTTTAAATATCGGGTAGTCTTCCTTGTTTTTCCTTTCTTTAAAGACAAAAAGATGTATACATAAAAACTGTCAAATTTCTTTTCCATGGCAAATATCTTTGCTATAAAGAGAGGGCTAGTGGATGTCTTTTGTCTCATCTTGAGTATATACACCTCATTTTGTAGAATGCTGTTTTGTATTATATACATGTGCCTTTGGCTGTCCAGAGGATTTGCCCTAAACTCCTACTCATATTTATAAGGTCTAAACTAGAGAAACTGGACAGTTTCAATGTCTAGTTCTCCATTGGCCAATTCCTGTCCTCCTAAATTGTTGATAGGTAACAATTATTGAGTGCCCTGTGAAGGCGGTTAGTATGCACAAAGAAATTTCTCCAAGAAGCCCTGTTTAAGCCATCCCTCTGCAAAGTGTTAAAACTTCACGTACTCTTGGCAGGGTGATGTAGGAAAAGCATTGGGGGTAGGGGTGGAAGCAGAGAGCCTGAAGCCGCCTTTGAGCCACACCGCAAAGGCTGCCTCCCCACCAAGTTCGGGTTAGCCCAGTGTTTTAATAATTGAAACTGGAAATTAAACCCTTGATGGTTATGTCATTCATTTATTGAAAGAACAAATAATGCCATAGATACCGTCATGGGCTTACCTGATCCTTCTTCAAGAAGGAGGGACTTTTCCCTCAGCTTCTGGGAAGGTACTGGAAGGCCTTCCAAAGATGGTCTTATGTGTATGAATATGTATGTGTGTGTGTGTGTGTGTATATATATATATATATATATATATATATATATATATATATATATACACAGGAAGGCCGTGACCATCAACGCTCTTTGGGGTTTGCTTCCGTTGAGGAATACCACCTCACCACCTTCTTCCAGGGTCATCCAGCATCCAGTGGTTGATCAATAGAGGGCATGAAGGCCATCTTAGGACATGCTGAGGGGCCATCCCAGCTTCAGGGCTCCCTGGAGGGCTGACGGAGGCCTTCGGTGGGAACCAGTCACAGATCTACCTCTACCTCTGCCCAATTCTCCTTCCTCCCCCTCCCCTATAAGAGCACTGCATAATAAACATCCTGTGAACTAGCCTCAGCTCACAATCTGCTTCCAGAAAACCAACTTGCCACCTATGCAAGTAGCCAAAAGCCAAACTATACCAAATAGTGTGCAAAGGAAAATAAGCATACCAGTGTCTGTGGATGCTTCCAAAGATGGTCTTATGTGTATGAATATGTATGTGTGTGTATATATATACAATACACACACACACACACGTGCCTGTCTGTACTTTTAGCCATTGTCTATCAATACTTTTTAAAATGTATATCTTGTTTTAAAATTTATTTTTACATATCGATACATAAAGTCTTAAAATTACTGCCTAATACTTCATTGTATGGATATACCATAATGATAACCACCTTCCAAGTGCCAATTATTTGATAGGTGCTCTTGCAACCCTTGTATTTATTTGACACTTATTTAGTGAGCCAGATATCTACTGATTATGTGCCAGTCACTGTTTTAGGTGCTAGGGATACGAGCAACCATTTTCTCACACTTCAGTTCAAGCTTAAGGATTATGTACTGTTATTATCCCTGATTTTCAGATGAGAAAAACTAAGGTTTAAGTAGTTTGGCCAAGATCACATGAAGTCGTAAGTAGTGGCTCTGGAATCCATAATAGGACATCTGGTCTCCAGGGCTTCTGCTCTAACCCCATCCACTAGTGTTCCTCCCATACCTCAGCTTATCTATCACTCCCCTCTTGATGGACAGTTGGGCTGTGTGCACTTGGTGGCTATTATAGATAATACTGCAGTGAACATCTTCCTCATGCATCTTTGGGTGCTAGCTCCTCACTTTTTAAAAAGACTTACTTATTTTAGAGAGAGAGAGTACAAGTAGGGGAAGGGGCAGAGGAAGAGAATCTTCAAGCAGACTCTCTGCTGAATGCAGAGCCCATCGCGGGACTTGATCTCATGATGCTGTGATCATGACCTAAGCCACAACCAGGAGTTGGAACACTTGAGCAACCGAGCCATCCAGGTGCCTCAACCTCCCCACTTTGAAGGACTGAAAAAGGTGAGGTCACTATTTAATGGGATACCTGTTAGCAGCCCTAGCTCATTACCCAGATCATTTGAAAAGGTGCCTTTCCTCAAAATTACGGATTTAAGAAATCAAAAAATATGACATTCCATCCTTAATATGAAAATCTTAGGTTAAGCTTTTAAAATACTTCCATGCAGGCCCTGCGTGTTAGATGCATATTTGCAGATAGGGTAATACCTGGATTACCATTGCCAGCGTCTCTGGTGGGAAATGGAATGTTTTCTCTGAAATTTCTCTTGTTTGTGTTTCAGAAAAAAATGAAAGCAGCTCTACAATCTGGGTCTGGTTTTAATCAGAGCATAATCTTTATGAGACAATGTAAGGCTGAAAATTTTTTAATCTGATCTTTTTAAAGAAAAGTACATGTTCAAAAATGATACAAACCAATCAGCTTTAGAAGAACGATGGAAAAAAAAATAAAAGAAATTTCTTGCATAAAAAAGAGGCAGGAAATTCCAGAGAAGTTTCACAGGGAGGAGGGGTGAAAACCAAAGTGTGTATCACTATTTATTAGGTTATTTCTTAGTGCAGTGCTATATCTGGTTTTGTTGAACAACCAAAAGTCAGTTTGGAGGAAATTAGAGAGTTCAGACCCCCTGAAGTGAGAACATAACCATTTACTGAATATATTACAAACCACTATGTGCCCCATGATGCACTGGCCCTTCAAATAAATCTTTAGTCCTCCTTAGAGAATCTTCTGGTCCGAGATCCATCTCATACTTGATGATTTAATGTCTAAGTACTTTTTAATGTCCCTGTACATATTTTTGAAATTTTCATATTTTAATTTCTTAGTATATTCCACCGATTGGGGGTGGGTAGTAATTTGGCATGAGTTCAGGGTTTGTTTTTGAGATTTAAAGGCATTTTCATAGGATGCTGTACTAAGGTGGGACTAGAAACGTCCCTATCTTCCAATAAGCAGCAAAGCTACTCATGGATTCCTAGGTGATGTTGTTTTGTGTTAATACTCAGTGGAATATATTTTTCATTAAATATGAAAGTGGTCCAAGTATGTTTTATACCAGGTGTGTTAACTTGACTATTTCCTGGAGCGTCTATAATTTCAAAATTAATCTAGTCTTCTCTTATATGGTTTTGAATGAGTGTTGGCTTTCTTTTTTAAACAATCATAATGACTCCACTATGGAGACTAAAAACTGGCAAGAAAAAGCCAATAAAAGCAAAAAGAAAGTCAGAAGTTTGGGAGAAATTTAACAAATGATATATGGTATCGTTGCCTCTCTACCCAAGCTTTCAATCTTAAATTTATTCTAAAATGGCTCATTTAGTGTTTGTTTGTGCCAGGTTCATAGAATGAATCAAATCATGAAGGTTACATGAATAAATCAAGCACGATTTTAAAATTCATCCTTGGATTAGAAGAGTGGCTCCTTTCTTATTTTCGTTGCCTAGTCTTTTTCAAAAACAAGAAATTTTAAATTTTATGTGACTAAAATAGTCACATGTCAGGATACCGTAGAACTTAAAACTCCAACCGCTTTGGCATACACATTTCAATTCCCGAAATCCACTGCAAAGCAAAAAAGAACACTGAAGAAATTAAACATCTGATATTTTCCTATCATTATTCTCCATTTATTTCCCTGTGCCATGAATTACACGTGTTTACTTAGAACGAATACTATTGCCTTCTTTCCTGTTGCTTAAATCCTTTTGTCTACAGAACGTGGTAAGAGCTCATCCATTATTTAAGTTACTATTTCTATACCTGAATTCATACATACATCTACTCGAGCAAACAGGTTAATAGGGTGAAGATTTTCTGCCTAAAGTCATCCCACTTCATAATCTCTGTTTAGATGCTTAATAGCGAAATACATTGCCAGAAATACTAGTTTTTAATATTATGCTGATGGTGTAAATAATACTGGAAGGAGAAAAAAAATTCAAATATTTTTAGCAAAAGGATGTTCTCATGGTTTACAAGATTCCTCTCCTACTCCTTTAATTCTCTAGGTGCCAGAGTGGAAAGTCAAACCTCTTAACATCTTGCTTGGGGGAGGGTAAGTCAGGCTGAAACATTGATTGCCCTGGATTGTTCAGTATAAACTGTAGAGTTTGATCTCTCCTTCATTATGAGCCCAACCTCACTCTGTGAGGTTCCCCCAACTCTGCCTTCCTGGCCATGATCCCCTGGTTCTTCATTAGCCCCAGTAGCTGCTTCTGTGGTGGGAGACAGTGGAGTGGGAGGGAAGGAATTTCCAGGCAGCTCTGTAAAGAAAGGAAGTGTGAAAACCTGAAGTTTGTAGGAAAATAGGATCTGTCACTCGCCTCATCAGCCATCACCCTCCACTGTTGCACCTGCATATGTGCATTCGTTTAATATCTAAACTGATATACTTTCGGAGGTTTATTTCATTTTAATAGATTGCCTGGTACATTCCAGCTTATGGAAGATAACCTCCTGTAAATGAGAAAATGAAATCTCACACATCTAACTTGTCTGCAACATTTATTTTTAAAATAAATGCATGGTAGGGGGAAGTATGGGAAAGAGACTGAAAACACACAGAAGAACTGATCATAATGATGCCCCGCTTGGAGAGATTTAGTGAAGGAACTGGCTCACGTGATTGCGGAGACTGGCAAGTCCAGCATTTATGGGGCGGGCTGATAATCTGGGATCTCACGCAAGAGTTACAGTTGCAGCCCTGAGTCCAAAACCTAGAGGGCAGGGTAAAAACCCAGGCAGGATTTCTATGTTAGAGTCTTGGGGCAGAATTCCTCTTTCCTGCAGAAACCTCTGTTTTTGCTTCAACTGATTGGACGAGGCCCACCCACATTATCAAGGGTAATCTCTCTTTAAAGTCAACTGATTGTATATACTAATCCTATTTACAAAATATCATCACAGCAACATCTAGACTAGTTTTGACCAAACAACTGAGCACCACAGCCTAGCCACGTTGACAGAAAATTAACCACCCTTATTATTTTCCCCAATTATACATGAGGAACCTGAGACTTATAAGTAACTTGCTCAAGGCCAAACCATGAGAATGAAGTCACATCAAACTTCAGCCTGTATAACCTCAATGTTTATGCTCTTAATCTCAAACTCTGGCTGCCTTCTTCAATTAATTGCTAAATTAAACAGAGAAGAAGGCCTGAAGGAGAGGCCCCAGAACTTGGTATGTTTTAATTCAGGACAAAGATTTTATTTTATTTTATTTTATTCTATTTTATTTATTTTATTTTAAAGATTTTATTTATTTATTTGACAGAGAAAGAGACAGCAAGAGCCGGAACACAAGCAGGAGAGTGGGAGAGGGAGAAGCAGGCTTCCTGCTGAGCAGGGAGCCCGATGCAGGGCTTGATCCCAGGACCATGACACCATGACCTGAGCCGAAAGCAGATGCTTAATGATTGAGCCACCCAGGCGCCCCCAGGACAAAGATTTTAAAATAGGGTGGCCAAAATGGAGTAGCAAGGACTGAATTTACCCACCTGCCTGAAGTAACTGAAAACAAAGACACTGTATATGAAACAAGAGTTCGAAAGACACCGAACATCAGGCAGGAAAGGAGAGTGATCCTTGAGATGACCAGGTGAACCTTACAATCACCTAGCCCCACAGCAGAATTTCTGAACAGTGGGAGAGAAGGGCAAGCCATGCAGATCCCGGGGTCTCTCTGAGTTGAGGAGACATAGAGGGAGTCTGGGGAGGCCAAGGCAACTAGAGTTAGCAGGAGAGGAGAGAAGTATATGGAGAAAGACTCCAGAACTATGCAAAGGATAATAAGGATACAAGATAAGTATACAAAAATCGATGATTTCTATATACTACCAATGAACAATTAGCTACTGAAGTTTTTTTAAATTCCTTTTACAATAGCATGAAAATGTAAAATATTGAAGAATAAATCTGGCAAGACATGTATAAGATAAGATCTGTACACTTAAAACTACAAAATGTTGCGGAGAGAAATGAGAGGCCAAAATAAATGGAGTGATTGACCAATGTCATGGGCCTAATGACTCAATATAGCTAAAATGTCAAAATGCTCCTTAACCAAGAGAAAATAAATGCATTTTCAATCAAAATCCATTTTGTAGAATTTTTTTTTTTGTAGAAAGTGACAAGCTGATTGTAAAATTCATGGGGAAATGTATAGGACTTAGGAAAACCAAAATAACTTTGAAAAATAGGAACAAAGATTCTACATTACCTTACTTTGATGTTTATTTTAAAGCCTCAGTATTGATATTGTAATATTGATATCAAGATAGATAAATAGATCAATGGAACAGAATGGAGTAATTAAGATAATATGATATTGGTGTCAAGATAGACTATGATCAATAGAAAAAAAATAGAGAGTCCAGAATAGACTCACATCAATATAGTTAATTGATTTTTTACACAGGTGTAAAGGTAATTCAGGGAAGAAAGTCTAGTGTTTTCAAAGCAGGGAGATGGAACTGTCAGCTATCCTTAGGCAAAAAATTAAATCTGTCCCACCTTTGTACTACATCCAAAAAATAAGTCAAAATGGAGCAGAAATCTAAATATAATACTAAAAATTATGAAATTTCTAGAAGAAAACATAAGAGAAAAATCTTTGTGGCCTCAGGCTAGGCAAAGACTTCTTACATTCAACACCAAAAGAATAATACGCACCCATAAAAAAATTAATTAGACTGCATCAAAATTAAGAACCAGTCTTTAAGGAGCATTGTTAAGAAAATGAAAAGATAAGCCACAGAGTAGGCTTATCAGAGAGCTAATATCTGATAAAGAACTGATATCCACAATATATTTATAACTCCTAGTGCTCAGTAATAAGGAAACAATTTTAAGTGAGCAAAAGATTTGAACAAAGATGTACAGAGAGCAAATAAACACGTTAAAAATATGCAACGTCATCTTTCATTAGGGAAATGCACATTAAATGCACATTAAATGTGCATTAAGTGAGATACTGTTGTACATCTATCAGAAAGTCTAGAGTTAAAAAGGCTGACCACAGTAAGTGTTGGTCTGCAGTTGCAACTCTGACACACTGCTGGTGGGAATGCTGAGTGGTACAATTACTCGGGAAACAGTTTGGCACTTCCTTAAATAGTTAAACATACACTTACCATATTGCCCAGCCATTCCACTTCTAGATATTTACTAGGGTGAAACAAATGCCCACGTCCATACAAAGACTTGCATACAAATATTTACGGCAGTCTTCTTTGTATTAGTGAGAGACAGAGAGGGAGGAAGGAAAGAAGGGAGGAAAAAATTTCTAGACTATATATACATACGTATGTGTATATATGCTATATATGCTACGGAAGTTCATATATATAAACATTCATATATAAATATATATGTAAACTCTAAAGTGCAAACTATACAGGAAGGAAAGAAAGGAACCAAATATGGGCTCTTTCTTTTCGAACATGGCAAGCCGATACACTGATCTAAAGCTGCTGCCACCCTTGGTTAAGCCGTTTCAGATGCTGTTAATGCCTGAAGTTCAAGTTAATAGTTCCAGTGATTTAGCTCAATATACTTGTTAATGACCTAGAGGATGAAGCGAATGGCAGTGTGGAAAAATTTGCTACTGACATAGAGTGTTTAGGTTGCTAAGAGCTAAGGAGGCTTGTGAGGAACCCAAGATGTATCTAATAACCTGGATGACTGAACAAACACAAGGACTGATAACAGTTTACAGGGAAGGGCAAAAGGTAATAGAGACTGGGAGGGAAAAAAGTAAGATCTACATAATTTAAGCAGCATACGCTGATGGACTTAGAATTTTTGTTTGTCTCCAATAAAAAAGACCTGCCATGGGTATTAATCAAAATATTTCAGTAAAATCATCTAATCTGCACTAGTCCTTCCCCCCTCAAAAGTCAAAAGTGTCCAAGTGTGTATTCAGAAAACAGAGGAATAAACACAGCGAAACATGGTGGAAGCTGGCTGCATCCCTAATGTGCTTTCTTCTGCTCACTTTGACCTGATGTTTTCCCCATTCACCTCCAACTCCACTCCATTCAGAGAAAGTGACTTTTCCCCAGCCCCAGAAAATGAATTAAGATCTATGGAAACCAGGAGTCCTCCAAGTGTGATCCCCAGGTGACCACAGGAGAACAATGTGACAACTTACTAGAAATGCAGTTCGTTAGGCTCCATTCCCAATATATTAAATCAGAAACTCGAGTGGTGGAAAACAGCAATCTGTATTTTAACAAGCCCCCCTCCCCCAGGAAATTCTGAGGCATGCTGAAGTTTGAATAACATTGAACTAAATCAATTCTGATAATTCCATTCCCCTTTGCCAATGATTATGTTAAGCATAAGAACTGACTCCCTAAAAGGCTAGTGAGAGACAAGTGAAGTCTGCTGGGGATTCTAAGAAAGGTCTTTCTTCAAAGAAGATACGGCAGCATTTGGCCACACTTGTGTGAGGATGTGATGCCTGGAGCTGCAGCAGCCATCTTGTGGCTACAAGGGGGTACACCTGAGGACTGCAGAGCAAATATGTGTCACCAAATTAACCAACCTTAGCACCACTCTATCTCTAGGATGTCTGGCTATGTGAGGAAGTAAACCCCACCTTTGGTCACCTATTCCATTCTTTGCATCTGAAAGTACCCCCCAAAAGCAGATCCTTTCCTTCTCTGCTGTGGTATGCAGTAAGCAAACCTGAATAGGCAAATGTTCAGAAACAGTAATACAAAAAAACAGAACACGTATCTTCTTATCCCTCTCACCTGAGCACATGAGAGCTCTCTTTCCTAATCTTAAAGCAAATGTAGTTTTGAGCTCTTATATACTTTGTTAGAATAACAAATATGTACTTTTCTCACAGTTATTTGTAAAGCATATTTAGTAATAGAGCTATGTACGAACATTTAAAAAAAAAAATACCCTTACTGGGGTCAGCCCACAACCCATCCAGCTCAGGGCTCTGTGTGACTAAAGAACATGCTGGGAGGAAAGTTCAAGGGTGTGGTAGTTCCTGGTCTCCACCTTTGAAAGCTGAAAGTTGCACCCAATGCACTTTCATTTTCCCTAAAAACCCAGAATGAGCTCACCATTTATGAATCTACCCAACTCTTAACAGTGCCCTTCATTATGGATTAAGAGATCACATAGGAGAAACAAAGCTCATCTCTATTATCACTTTCATAAGTAATAAAATGCCAAGACAGATGAATGGCTGGAGGTCTGCACAGACAGCCAAAAAGTATTTCCTGCTGACTGGGTCTTGATATCCTTGCAAACATGCACTGCTTGGGCCCGTGAACAGAGTCACAAGAAAGGGGGCAGGGAGAAGGATGATTAGCCAAATAAATGCCTCCTTTTCTTGCACCGTCTCAGTTTAACTTTAGACAAACTTTTTCCAATGAAGCCCCTCCAGTGACTAACAACAAGAGCAGATGGGTTTGTCATCATGCCCTATAGGTCAGGAAACCTAGGCTTTACAGGACTGACAGCAGGAATTGTTCCAAAATCAACTGTCCTCCACTGAGAATTCCTGTTAGCTGTCAAAGAACGCTGGCTCCATTGAAATTCAGCCCTTGGAGTGCAAAAGGGGAGACAAGATCTCTCAGAGACAAAAAGCAGACCTCGCAGGATTTTAGGGCTTAAGACCAATACCTTCCACTGCGCTCAGAGCCATTAAAGACGCCAGCAGCATCTGGAGCCCAGATGTTTCAAGTGGATCTCCCTCTGGGAAGTGGCTGTCCCAGTCTGCCCTGGAGCTCAGAACAGGTCAAGAGGGAAGGTACCCATGCGTCCAGTGGGTTGGACCCACCTTCCAGAGGGTGGAAGGGCTTGCCACTGGGCCTGGTCAAGAGGCCATGAGTTCAAGGTTTCCGTGTTTCCATTTCCTCCCATTGGAAGAGGAGGCTACGCCTGTCTCATGGTGGAGTGGAGATAAAACAGTAGAGTTGATGGGAAGAGGCATTGGATCACATGGCTTATAAAGTCGCTGTAACACACACAGTCTTATGCACGCATCGAACCCAAGCCAGTCTGTAGCGAGGCGGGGCCATCTGACCGAGTTCTGGCCAATGGAGTGTAGGCGGAAGTGTAGGACGTAATACCCATCACGTCCATACCGGCCCATAAAAGCCCACCTCAGTCCCTACTCCTCTCCCTTATTTACTGGCCATATGCACGGGGTCTACACGCAGCTTCAACGCGCTAGGAGATGGCGGAGCCGCGAGAGGGAAGGGCCACCTGCCGAGCCCGAACGGCCACATCAGATCTTGCCTCAATGGAATATATAAATCCTATTGGACCAAACCATTCTGGAGTCAGTCGCAGGGCCAAGCGTCACTCGCCCTACCTAATATAGGTCTTGAATAAATCCTGGATAAAACAACTGAGAGGTAACAGAGCCCCGGGGCAGGGAGGTAGGGCAGGGATGGCAGTGCCATTTGGAGAGCTGACTCACCATGCTGTTAGTAATACCCCTTCCGTTCACATAATGATCCTCCCTCATCGATGCTTTTATGCTCTGGATGAAACCTGCCAGAGGAGGCCGTCAATGTCTACACAGGATCGCCAAGGAGGCCACCTACACAGACCTTAGGGATTTCCGGGTCTGAAAGAAATTAGCCCAGGCCAATAGCCACCAAGTACATTTTTCTTTTTTGAAAAGAAGGCCATCATGGTAACAAGAACCACACCACCCCGGGGAAACCTGCGTGACTGCTGCCACTGAATTTATCCACAGCTGATTGTCGACAGGTGTAGGGAGGGTTAGTGAGTGTCTGCTGGGGTCACATCAATTTTTCATTGGCTTAGTAATTAACCTGCAAGAGGAGTGAATGCTACAAAATTCTTATTCCAGATTGCAATCATTTCGGATAAATATTTTCATGTCAAAATATTCTGCCAGGTATCTTTTATGCATGAATAAACCTGATCTGAACAAATGTATTTCTGATGCTCACATATTACCTTGCTCTTTGGTATTTTTTTATTGTGGCAAAATATTCGTGACCTGCGTTTATTATCCTAATAACTTTTATGTGTGTGATTCAGTAGCGTCCATAGCATTCACAAGGCTGTGTGGTGATCACCATTATTTCCAAAACTCTTTCGTCATCTCAGTTGGACGACGGAAATAATTAATTCCCCATGAAGCAATTCCCCGCTCCCCTTTCCCCCAGACCCTGATCACCTCTAATCTGTCTTCTGTTGCTATAAATTGGCCGACTCTAAATATTCCATGGATATGGAATCATAAAACACCTGTCCTCCTATGTCTGGCTTATTTCATTGAGCATAATGTTTTCATAGTCAATCCCCCTTGTAGTGTGGGCCAGAACTTCACCTCCTTTTCGTGGCTGCATAGTACTCCATGGTACGCATACATGGCATTGTGTTTACTGGTTCATCTGTTGAGGGACATTAGGTCGCTTCTACCTCTGGACTATTGTGAATAATACTGCAATGCACAAGTATCTGTTCGTTCCTGCCTTCAGTTCCTTTAGGTCTATAAACTGAGGGGGTGAGATGGCTGGCTCATACGGTAATTCAATGTTTAGCTTTTTGAGAGACGGCCAAAATGCTTTCCATAGCGAATCTGCAAGATTTTTTAAAGCCCAGTTTAAAGAAAAAATGTCTAAGAAGGCCTGTGTTATGCCCTGGGAATGCCCGAGTGGTTAGAGCCTCATTAGCATAGGGTACATCCGCTAGTCCCTAGCTCTTTCTCCTGAGCAGTCTCCATAAAGGGCTTACACTGGAAGGA
The DNA here is from genome assembly GCA_028646535.1 of Procyon lotor. NCBI lineage: Eukaryota > Metazoa > Chordata > Mammalia > Carnivora > Procyonidae > Procyon > Procyon lotor. The sequence goes on from CM053611.1 coordinate 114,173,185, forward strand.
CTCCTAGATCCACAGGTGAATTGACCGTGAAGCTGAAAAAGCCCACGAAGCTTTAGAGCAGCTGGCTTACACCAACTCCTTCCAAGGCTCTGGGAAGGGCCCTTATGATGTGGTGATTTTTCTTAAATTTGCAAAAGTAAGATATTTTAACTTAGAGTAAGATATTTTAATTTAAAATCAGGTAAGACCTCTCTCCACTACAACTTGTGTTCTACTTACCTTCCCTGGTGTTGGGTGGCCTTGGCGGGCCTACGGGCGTTTTAGGGACCTGGCTAAGCAGAAGTTGAGTTGGGGATACATTTAATATTGGTTTAGAGGTTTGTATTTATGCCAATTGTGGTTTCTTTTGAACAAGACTAAGTAGCTGTTGGTCATCCCAGTATGGAAATACTTCTGGAAATACCCCTACCACCCCCTGTGGAAACTCAGCAACGTGATGACCCAAAGGACATAGAAAAGGGTCCTACGCTACGTAGCAGGAAAAAGGTTTGAACTGTACAGAGCCATAAACTAGTGTGTGGTAAATTTTTTCAAACATCAAACATACAAAATGGCAAGTGGAAATTTTGCTTTTCATCAATCCTGAACCAAATGGAAGGCCTCTTCTGTTAGGATTTATACTTGATAATGCAGTGTATACAATTATGAGTGTACCATACATTTTTGTTTTTGTTTTTGTTTTTTAAAGATCTTATTTATTTGACAGAGAGAGATCACAAGTAGGCAGAGAAGCAGGCAGAGAGAGAGAGGGAAGCAGGCTCCCCACTGAGCAGAGAGCCTGATGTGGGGCTTGATCCTAGGACCCTGAGATCATGACCTGAGCCGAAGGCAGAGGCTTTAACCCACTGAGACTCCCAGGCACCCCAGTACCATACATTTTGTTCCTTTTTAACGAATATTTCACAAAATAGCAATGGTAAAAAATTCCTGTAGTTATAGGGCGGCTCTAAATCGAGGTACTCTCAGCAGGAAGAGAATATATTTTTAACAAATCATATACAAAAGAGACTTGAAAGAGGCTTCCCCAAGTTTGATGACAATCGGAAAAAGGGAATTGTATTCGCAGTCGTGGTTGAGAAGATAAATGAAATTTTTTAACCTATTAATTATGAAAACCACATTTTGACCAATTATGCTGAAAGAAATAGCTGAATTCTCTTTCTCTTCTTTCTGTAGAAAATATTCCAAAATTACTCTTTTATAAAGAGATGTTCGAAAAATATACAGACCACAAAATGTGTGTTGCGGGGCAGTGGGGGAGGGGGGATGGAGGTGAGAGGCCACGAGGCAGTTAATAAAAATATTTTCCTGCCTGGGTCATGTAATTTGTGTGGCATTTGTCAGGCATCTCACAGTGTGGATTTGAGATTTCTCATTTGAAACAAAAATTCGCTTTCCTAACAAATTTTGTATTGGTAATTTGGGGATTCTTTTTCTTAAAAAATCATCTTTTTGAGATTGTCGGAGCTACAGTCCCCTCAAAACTTGGACCTGCCTCCTCCTCCACACATCATGTTTTCCCCCAGTAACTTGGCTTCCTGCAAAGCCAGACCCTTCTGTGCCTCTCTAGCACAGCAGGGTCCCCGTGCTAAGGACTTCGCTGTGCATTACGTGACCATTCGGTGACGACCACTGCTCCCGACTCCCCTCATTCTGCATCGAACCAGCCCCGTGTCTCCTACTTCTGAAGCCCCTTCCCCTCCCTGCTGCACACAGGCCTCCTTCCTCCCATCGAGTGAGTTACTACTGCTTGCTTTTCTTCAGTAGCCTTCTGAGCTGGGCTAAATATTGGCCCCCAGAGATCTCGAGGAGGTCGTGATCCCTGGAACTGTGCATGTTACCTTCCAGGGCAAAGCAGGATTTTACAGTGGGATTAAGTTAAGGGTCTTGAGGTGGGAGGTTAACCTGGGGGGCCTTCGGTGTTCTGGCAAAGGGAGGAGAGGGAGATGTGACCCACATGGAAGAGGACTGGGGAGGTGACCACAGAGGCAGGAATTGCAACGAGGCTACCATGAGCCAAGGAAAGTCAGCAGCCCCCAGAAGATGAAAGACACAGAGCAACATCTAGATGCTGTTCCAGAACTTTGGGAGTGGACGTCCCGGTTGGGGCCCAATGATACTGATTTGGTGCTTCTGGTCTCCAGATCTGTGAGAGAAGAGACCTGTGTTGTTTTAGGCCACATGGTTTATGATAACTTGTTACAGTAGCCACAGGAAACGAATACACCCCCCAACACCAAGTCTATTCTGAAAGATGAAACTTCCTCCATTCAGATTGCTTCTAGTTCCAATGTTCTGGTGGCGAGACGCTTCTTCATGAGACCCGCCACCCAATTCCTCTTGCCTCCATTTCCACGTTCTGTTTTATTCATTCATTTATTTATTTTTAAAGATTTATTTGAGAGGGACAGAGATAGCAAGAGAACACAAGCTGGGAGGAGAGGGAAAAGCAGACTCCCAGCTGCACAGGGAGCCGATGCAGGGCTCGATCCCAGGACCCCGGGATCATGACCTGAGCTGAAGGCAGAGGCTTAACTGACTGAGCCACCCAGTGCTCCTGTTCTTTTCACTCAGAGGGACTTAAAGCCCCTCCGTGAAAGCTCATGTACCCTTCCTCCTGACTCATGCCCTCTGGCCAGCCCAGTGGCCATGACATCCTTGAAATGGTTCCCTCCAGTGGGAGCCCTAATGGGTGAGTAGGCAAAGCCTCCCTTTGGTGCATTCCTCTGATCCGAATCTGTCCCCTTCCTATGAAGTCTCTTCTACAGGGGCTGTGTACTTCCCCAGTAACTTCTCCAACATACAAAACAACATCTTAAAACATGCCTCCTCCAAGAAGCTTACCTTACTAGGGAAGAACAGATTGTATCTGCTCCTGCCACATTTTCCTACCTTGTCTTTCCCCAGAGGGGAATGTTGATTATTTGTTTTGGAATCCACTGGAAGAAAAAAAAACCTCCTGGTTTCCAAATCAGGTAAGTTTCCACATATCTACTGAACGATTGTGTGCAGGGAGCTAGGCCAAGTGCTGCAGACAGTTAAGACACGGCCCCTGTTCTTGGGAGCTTGGAGACTCGACTGGGGTGGGAAGGGAAGCAACAAGATTAATATTTGGTCAAGCAACAATATTAATGCATATTAATATTAACAATAAGCAACAATATTAATGCATAGTGATATTCACAATGAAAGTCAGATGTGCAAAATGCCATGACAAATTGTGATGGGGAGGACAAAACAGGGACACATTCCATTGAAATGGGAGTCACAAAAGCCTCTGGGGCCCATTTGAGATGGGGCAAGTTTCCCTGAGAGGAGTAGACTATGTCAGGGCACTAAGGCAGGAAAGCCCAGACTACAAGGAAATGAAACTGGAAAAGACATTTGGAACCATATCTGGGGGGCCGGGGTGGGGGGAGTCAGTCAGCAGATCCTTTCTCTAAAACAGCCAGATAGTATTTTAGGTTTTGCCAGCCGTGTGGTCTCGGTCACAGTGACCCCACTCTGCTGTTGTAGCGTAAATGCAGCCATAAACAAGATGTAAACAAATGAGTATGGCTGTGTTCCAATAAAACTTTATTTACATAAGCAGGCAGTGAGCCAGAAACCCGGCTCAGGAAGCTGGGGGCCAGGAGAAGCCATTGAAGGCCTGTGAGTGGGAGGATGCCATTATAACACGACCAAAGCTGTGTATTTGGAAAAGTAATCTGGCCACGTAGGCATGCTAGGATAGGAGGAAGTGGAGTTGAGTGTGGAGAATAAACCGCGGGACGCTGTGACGGTGTTTGCCGCAAGAGGCCAGAGTTAGGATACTAAGAGCATAAAGGAGAAGGCCAAATGTATAGGGCAGGGCAACTCGGTGGGCAGGGAGAGGGGGACAGAGCCTTGTGAGAAATGGCTTCCGATCTGGAGCCTGGGACCTGGGATTTAGGGCCCGCAGGGAGAGCTTGTGAGCAACATAATGAGGAGGAAACTTGGGGTTCGAAGGCCCCACGGGGCAGTCTGTGCGCTCTGGGCCAAGGGGCTAGGCAGCTGGTGTCCAGCCCCGTGGGGTGCGGCTGATGTGGGGCTCCGAGCAGGGAGCACCTCACCCTCCCCGGGTCCCGCCAGGCCCAGGCTCCCTGAGCTGCTAGACATCTCGGAGGCCGGCCAACCCAGAGCAAAACCAGTCCCGCCAGAGGCAGGTTGAGGCCGTGCCAAGTGACCGTGGAAGCTGCGTGTGTGGGCCAAATTGCTTTCTAATTACATTGCGCTCCAGACAAGACAAAATTGTGTCTCTTGAAAAGCATGTATGCGGAGTCAGGGTAAGCCTAGAGGAGGTCAGGCCTGGTGGAAATCCGGAGCAGGGAGTCAGGTTGCAGAATTCATTACCACCCTGTGGTCCCGGGAATGGGGAGCCAGGGGGACCCTGGGTGCGACTCAGTGGAACTCTGCAGGCGCGTCCTGAAGAATAGAGCACATTTAAATGGAGGAGGTGATTCTGAAAGAAAATGTGCCATTTCACCCCAGACATCTCATCATTTCTCCCCGGAACTTAATATAATGCCCTCCTGGAAAAATCATATTAAGAATGTTTTGTCTTGCTGGTGTCCTACGGCAAACGTTCTCCCTGCTGCTCTGCACGCCGAGACAATTTAGTTGAAAAGGAGCCACCTTCGAATTTGCCACATTTATGTTTGACAAAGAGGCAGTTTGCTCACTAGTTACACACTTTCTCGCTGAGATGCTAACATTGTTGGGCAGAGATTGAAAATGCTATTTTGATATTTCATGCCACTTTCTTGGGAATTTATTTTAGAAGCAGAGCAATAAGAGAAATATTCTGACTTAGAAATATAAATATAAAACTACCACTTGGGGTTATTTATTTCCCAGGCAATCCATCAGGAAATGTTGGGAAATATATTCAAGAGTGGTTTCAAACAGGATTCCAGTCAACTGAGTAATCTTTCCATTTGCTTTCCCTATGTTATATGATTTTTTTTTTAAGATGAAATAGTAAAAGAATTAGAAGGCACTCTTGAACTTGGATTGTAACTATGAATTTGAGACTCAATTTTTTAAAGGGATGAAATGGCTTTAATTGAGCTGAAACAAATGTTGAAAGTGAAACTGGATGAACAATAATTTGTTAGGTAATTAATTATTTTTTTTTACTGAAGTAGAGTTGATGCCCAAGGTTATGTTAGTCTCAGGGGTGCAACATGGTGAATTTGACATCTCTAGGGGTTACGCTATGCTAACCCCAAGTGTGGCCGCCATTTGCATTACCACACACCATGCTATTACAATACCAATACCCCAGGCTGTAATACACATGACATTTTAAATACAACTGGGGATTCCAAGACTTTTTGGCAACTCTTGTAGTTTTTTCAATGTGGAAGGTCAACCAGTCCTTATCTAGGGTCTTCAGCCCGGTCCCAGGTGGTCCATACCCAGTACATCCCCACTCATTTCAACAGTTGAGTTTCTATGGTATTGGACACGATGTGCACTGGCAAAATGGTTAAGAAGTGATTACAAGTTAGACATGGGTCCTCTATGTGTCCTTCCCAAAGCCCCCATCCCCTTCCATCTCCCCCCCTGCCCCCCGGTGCCATCACAGAGAACAGACTGGTGGATGGGCTTGCCTGGCTAAGGCAAAGGCTTGCTGGGCTCAGACAAAGAGAGCAAGTATCATGGGCAAGGGGATAGGGAAGGCTATTAGTCTAGTCTTCTTGCTGTGGTCTTCCTGATAAAAAGTTTCCTCTTCCTGGATGGACTGTGTTCAGAGTTAGTTCAGCGTTTTTGAAAAACCTGTTGGAATGGTCCAGGTGTTGGGGTCAAGAGCAGATTCTGCTTTACTATCAGGTCTTCCCATTTGGAGACCCACATTGGCCACGGGCCTGTGGAGGCCTTCCTGCACTTGAAGGCACATCATGAGCCAAGTCCTGGAAACCAGAGCGCTCTCCCCGTGGTGTCCCTGTGTCTATGACCAGGTGAATAAGAACCGGACCTCTGACCAGATCAGCTACTCCCAGTACTGCTAGGATTGGGGGACAGTATAGATAGGGTGAACTGAACACAAGCCCAGCTTTGTGTGCTATTGGCCTTGGTGAGGCAGCTCTCCTCCTCCTGAAAGGCCTAGCACACAGGCCTGCTCACTGATGGAGGGAGAATCTTCAACTGACGGACAGGCAAATTATGGCATAGGTGACACTTTGGTCCTTTCTCTCTTCCTTTTTTAAGGACCTTCTGTTCTTGACCACCCTTCTCCATCCCCTCTACCAATGGCCTAAAAAATCTCGCCCTCTTGTAAGAATCTGTACGAGTCATTGAAATCTTAGTGGGAAATTTTCAATGAGCCTCTTCTCCTGTCAAATTGGCATAGAGTCCTTAGCTCAGACGGCAGAGTTAAGGATTTCGTTTCTTGTTTAAGGATTTCAGGCAGTGAACTGGCAGAGGAGGGTATATAAGGAACATCTCTTCATGCAGATGCCAACCTAAGTTTGGCCTCACTATATCTGCACTCCGGGCACACATCACAGGCAAGATTTGGAAGCACAAGATAGAAATCCGGCTGATTCTCAGAAAAGAAATTTGCATGTGAAAAGTCAGTTCATCCGTGCTAATTTGGCTCTATTCCATGGTTTGGACCATAGTACATGACCCGTAGAAACAGAAGACAAGTGGAGATAATTCTAAGGTCCTCCTCAACGAGGTATCTACCTCCTTGCAGATCGCAGACACCTCCAACAAACTCTGCCCGATTTCCCTCTTCTGCAGGTTCTGGTTTGGCCTAAGGAAAGCCTGAGCCCTGGTTGACACAGCTCTTGTGACTGTGGCCTAGAAAGGAAGTGGGTTGCTGTGATGAGAGGTTTTCCTGCTGATAAGCATCCAGCTGGCCACTGTTGGGGCTCATCTGGGGCCCGCGCATACAGGATATCAGGATGTGCCAAGATCAGCAAAGATAAGACCTTTGTACAAAATTCCTCCATCCCAAGGAGCAAGGAAGCAGGACTCAGTGACAGTTCGGAGAACCCCGGGCTTCTAACATCTCTGGCCCAGGGAAGCGAACTACACTCTATGAGTAGCCTGGTTAAAGAAATGAAAAGAGACAAGTCAAGGGTTCCCCCGTGATCTGTGAGTGAGAGCTTCTTATCTGCTGAGCCCCACACACGACCGGAGAGCATCTTTATTCTCTTCTCTTTGGTCTTGATGTCGAGCTTAGGGACGTAATGAAATTAGAAAAAACAACTCTGAAGGGGAAGAAGAAAACCAACTTGCCGTTCGGCATTTGATAAAATACCAAACCTAGTAAGATCCAGAGCTCTGGCTCTGGCATTCCTGATCTGCCCACAGCGGCGGCAAGGTGCTGGAGAGGGACCGAGCCCCATCTGATCTCCCTCAGGGGCTCCTCCCAACAGATAGTGAAGGTCGAATCACTGAACCTCAGCGAGGTGACTGGCCACTTGGCATTTCCAGCTGTCCTCTACGTAGCTTCGAGAAACACATGATCTTCCCACCTTTGGAAGGAGAAATATCTACTGGAGCTGGAACAGCTTGGAAAGCGTTCTGCCTAGTTGGGCCACTGGGGCTAGTTTGTGATGTTTATCCCACAGAGGGCGGGAAGATGATGGCCTCCTTCTGTGGGCGGAGCCTGCTGACACTCCTTAACCAACTCTGTCTCAGCGACCGGCCTCTGACTTGTTCCAGAAGCTGAATGGCTCCTCTTCAAGTTCACGTTCTCATCCTCCACGTCGGGGGGTGGGTCCTAGACGATTTGTAGTAGATCAGACTCCCCCATGTGTGCATTCAAACAAACAAACAAACAAACAAACAACCGCTTGCCCTCATTAGTGCTTTCCTATAAAAACAAGGACTAAGAAAGTTGGAGGAGTTGAAGATGACACTTGAACTTTCACAACAGATGTTTTTGCACTTATTTTCCCCCAGGAGGATAGTCAATGTGAATTGTTCATTCGAGCAATTTCCACCCCTCTCGGATGGCCCCAGTTCCTCTGGCTGTGAAACGTGCCTGCTCCTCAACTAAATTGTATGGGATGGTTTTGAAAGGAGAAAAGCTAGTTTGCATACTTCAAATTAGAGTTCTGCATTAAAGTGTGCCCGAATCAGAGGCTCACACCGCACCAGTCACAACCGACTCAGGCCCTTAGGCAGGGAGATGCTTGAGGCTTAGCAGTTCTGACACCCCAAAGAGGTTAAAGGAGGTCTATTGGCACTTATGAAAAATGTATAGATCATTATAACATGTTTTGAAATTTTAAGTGGAGCATCTCTCTTATGCAGGTATAGTGGGGATCAAGACTTCAAAGCCCCCTCTCCACGCAGGCCAGGCTCAGGCCAGCAAAGGGTATCAAGAAAGAGGGAGGGATCCTAATTAGGTTTTCCTTTCTCAGCGTTGAACTACCTTCTGCAGCTGAGCTGCTGGTACTCACTTCCTCAGCAAATTCCATTTCCATGGAACTCCAAGGCAAGCAGAAAACTCTGGAAACGGAAACCATGAAACCTACAGAGTTCCCAGAGGAAACTGGACCACCCGGAACTTTTCTAAACCTGGTGATCACTGACCAAATTATGAGGCAGGAAAACGGTCTTTGGTGAATGAGCGTTTCTGAGGTCTCGGAATGTTTTCCTTTGACTGTGAACATTTGGGCTCAAGTTTTTGGTTTTGCATCTGTATTGGAAAAAAAAAAGGGGGGTATAATTTTCTCTGCCGAGGAACAGAGCAAAAGGACAATGACTGTCCCGAGTGCTTCAGGGCCACGTTCCTGCTCCTCATCCAGCTGCTTCGTGGTTCTCTGGTGACTCTCACTCTTTCCAGCCACCACGCCCTGACAGCCGCGTAGCACATGTTCCCCTCTCCTTCCCCGGCCCCCCTCCCCCAGCCCCATGCTGGCCCTCCAGCAGCTCAAACACACAGACTTCTGGTGACAGGGATTTTCAATTTAGCTGTAATGTTTCACTGTTTTTCTCAAGTGGATAAAAAGTCCTGACTTCCTTTGTTTCTAATTGAAGACATATGGGCGGAGGATGACTGCTCCCTCATTTTACCTCCGTGTCAGAGAGGGCGGCCTCATGGTGTCCCAGTTTGCCTGTGACCAGTTTGCTGGTCAGTTCTAAACCGGCCACCTGATCTTTCTGCAACCTGAGAGGAATATGCATCTTGTTGATTGGTGTCCTGTGCTATTTCACTGTTGGATGATATCGAGTGGTAATAAAAATGCTTTAGTAGCAACGCTGTGGGTTGTCAAAATGCCCATCCGTCACCGTAAGCAAATTTATGCCATACACTTCAGGCCCTTAGAAGTAAATTGAATAACTGCAAAAAGTGTCTTTGAAATAAAAGGGAGAAGGATCAAGTAATAGCCTGATCCAAACGGTGAGTTAACTACCCTCTGGGAGAGGAGGTTTGTTTTCCTACTTGCGAGGCTTTAACTCTGTGAGCGCAGCAGTGCTAGGAAAGCTGAGACTAGGAACACGTTTCTATGCTACCAAAAGGCAATCTACTACTTATATTTGGTACTTCGTGCCTTTTCCAAAAAAAAGAAAAAATATATATATACATGCATTAAAATAAGTCATAGTTCCTGCGTAGCTAATGCCAGGGTAATCTTTCCAAATGAATCAGTGTTCAATTAATGTAAGCTGTTTTCAGATCTACCCGGGACAAATGATAATCATTGGAGGAGAAGGAGCAAGCATTTATTGAGCACTTACTCTATGCCAGATACAATGCCAAGTGCTTATATGTTAGCTAATTAAATCCACACAAACTCACGGACTAGGAACTTACTTCCTCTATTTCAGGGAAGACAAAACTGAGTTGCAGAGACATTAGACAACAACTGCCCAAAGTCACATTGCTTGGAGGAGACAGGGCTAGAACATGAACTTGGGCAGTGTGGCCTCAGGCTACAGTCTTAACCACATGCTTTGCTGCCTCCAGGCTTCCTATGCTAGTCTGAGGGAGGAGCCCTGCCAGGTTAGCATTCTGATCCCCTGGCCACTCACTGCCCTGGAATCCAGTAGTCACTCAGGAAATGCTACTGCCCTCTCCCATCCTTTCCTGTCAATCCTTCCAGACATAAAGGAGGATATATTTTCAAGAAAGAATCTTCTGAGGGTCAGGAAAGAGTAAGAGCAACCTCGAAGAGCAAAGAAAGAGGATCTTTTTTTTTTCTAAATCGCATCGGGATTTAAATGGATAGAGGCTTTGTCAGTTACACCTCTAGAAAGCTAGCAAAAACAAAACAAAACAAAGTGCATTGCTTAAGGTACATTTTTTAAAATAAAAATAAAAAGTAAAATGGTGGAGCCTTTCAATATTTCTAAACGTGTGAGTCCCAAAATGTTGACGATAGCTGCATTAGATATTTTGGTAACGATCTTTGTCAGAGTCTAAAAAAACTAGTCATCCCCCTCAGTATGACTCACCAGAAATGTGCTCAAAGCTTCTTGTGTTTAATACACATGGAAATAGCACAGCCACCTGCTAATGGAAGCCCCCTGAAGTGGTTCCCTGGGGATCCACGGGTGACTACATTGTTACATCTTCCTGGGAGTGGCTTTTTTCTTTTTTTCTTCTGGAAGGAGGTCAGAAGCGAAGAGGAAGTTTCCGTCCTAGAACATCCTAACTCGGGATTGAAACCTATTCCAATTCCAACCCCTTGGGCCCGAGTCCCCTAAAAGGAAAACTGTCCCCAAGCTTCAGCAGAGAGGCTCAACTGCTGTCAGGAAGGAGGGAAGAGATGTTGGCCGGAAGGGCCAGAAAAGGGACCCCTGCTATAGTCACACACCCTGGCTCAGCCAGCGTCTTTGCAAACCACCGCTGATAAGCTGTTGCTCTGAGCTTCGTCCATCATTCATGACCATAAACCTGAGGCACATTTGGTTTTCTCAGGATAAATATTGTGTTTTCCATGGTTTTGGTGATGGTCATGCATACTCAGGAGAGCCTGAAAACCGCACCCCCACGAGAACAACCCCAAGTCCCAGTTTCCTCGGAAGGAGACTCAAGCAAAGAGATTTTCGGTGGGCTTTGTGCTTATGGGCTTTTTGTTTGTTTCGTTTTGTTTTTTTAAACTGGTTAGTGCCCTTCACATAATCCTGAGGAGGACTTTTGCTCTGAGCCCTGGCTGTCAGGGCGGTGCAGCCCCCTCCACCACATCCTGCCTCCCCACGTCCTCCTCCTCCCCTTTCCCAGCTCCAGAAGCCAAGATGGGAAGTCTCTCACGACCCTGTGGCTTGGCCGGGAGGAAGCCTGAACTTGATACAGCCGGCTTTCCTGGGGCCTGGTGAGAGCATTTATCCCTGGGTCCGTGCTGCTCTGCTCACCTATTTTTAGACGGGTGCTGCAGACCTTCCTGAGGGCTCCCACACAGGTCTCTTTCGGGGCAGGACCATGCCCAGGATGGGCCCCCCCACACACACACCGTGCTGAAGGGAGTGTCGCACACCTGAACAGGGATCCGGGCAGCAGTTAAATGTGGTTTGTTTTAACGTCAAAAGGAAGAGAAATAAACACCCTAAACCGACTCCCTGCCTGTCTCCCAAGAACAAAGATCTGAGTTTTCTCTTCTGCTTCAGCAGCCAGCCATGGGGGGCTGGGGTGGCGAAGACCTGGGACCTGGAAATGTGCTCTCAATGGAGGGGCAGGCAGAATGGCTGGACTGTCATCTTCGGGACCAGCACAGGGCGCCCAGGCCACCCGTTGGCAGAGAGCTCCCCTCTGGTCACCCTCTTGCCACCTGCTCTCTGCCACGTGGGCTCCCTCTTGCCAGACCACACCAAGCCCTGGGCTCCGGCCCTGGCCACCTGCTGCCTCGGCAGGACTGTCGTTGATGGTCTGCTCTATGCCCTTTGAGACCCAGGTCAAGCGCCACCAAAGTCTCATCACCCCAGAACAACCGAGGCATGGCTGTCACCCTCGCATAACGAGCAACGTTGAGGGACAGAGACCTTGTGTGTTTGTTGACCCTGGGAGTGTGCCGACAGTGTGTGTGTGTGTGTGTGTGTGTGTGTGTTTGTGTGTGTGTCGGGGGAGGGGGACACGTGGGGATTCGTGGCAGACAGGACAGGAGGTGTCGTCGGGGGCTTGTGAAGCATCACAGGTGGTCCCACACAGCAGGTGTTTAGCAAAAGCCGAATGAACGCAGGGACCCGTGACATGGGACAAAGAGTTAAAGTCAAGACCCAGTGAAGAGTCACAACAGGAAAAAATAAAAGGAGCTAATTCACGTTCTTGGTTTTATTTGGGCTCATAAAGCTCATGAGCTTAAGTGAGACTCCGTTCAAGAGACTCGGGTCTTAAGTGCAGCAGGGCTAGGAAAGCTGAGACTAGGAACACGTTTCTATGCAACCAGAAGGCAAGCTACTAGTTATATTGGGTACTTCGTGGCTTTTCCAAAAAAAACGGGTACCTAAGGCCTGGGGTGGGGGGCTGGGCCACACGCTACACGTGCCAGAGGAAAACGTAATCACGAGATGTGGAATATGCCGGCTGACTCGTCACCAGGGTCAGCCCCACCAGGCAGAGTAGGACATCCATATCATATCAGACTTGGCAATAGAAATTCAAACAAACAAAGCAGAATTCACAAGCTGGCAGTGGCCTCTGTATGATACAAACTATCACCAGTCACTCAAACATGGTATTTTTATGATGTCCGTTGACATCTAGGGATGGCCAGAGCTTACTCCTGCTTAGCCCAGGACAGGCAGAGCAGGGAGTCTGGGCTGGGAGCAGGGGTGGGGCGGAGGGGGGGGAGGGGGGCGGGAGACAGTCCAAAATGGGGGTGGGGTGGGGAGCAAGCTGGAGAGGCAGTGGCAGGTGGGGCTGTGTCCTTTCTGAGGTCAGGCTTCTTCTAACTGTCCTGGCACACGGTTCCCACACCTGTGGGCTCTTGATAAAAAGAACATGTCTCCTCTCACCCCACCCCATTAGTGCTGTCTCTGTTCCAGAGCCCGCTTTTTCTTGGGGGTGTCACACTGACTTCTTCCTCCCTGTCTAGCTTCTTTGGGTGGCTGAGTCCTCCTGCCCAACACTTGGGTGCCACACTTTCCTGACTGCTTCTTTTCCGCCTCCTCCATCAACCCTCACACACCTCGGCCCATGGGAAAGCCATATGTTCAGTCCAGGCGCCCAGGAGTCTGCCGTCTCTGGCCTGGGTGTCCTGGGTCTCCATTCGACTAACGAGGGAAATCACACAGGCAAAAGGTGTCCTGTAAAGCCAACACCAGAAGGCAGGATTTTAGAGCCAAGGGTAGAGGCCCGGTGACCAGGTAGGTTCAGCATGGGGGTTTAGAGTTGGCATGGGGGCCAAAGTAGGCCTGACCCTATGATTGGGAGCAGTCCCTCAGGAAGGGACAGATTCTCCCGGCCATGAGCATGAGTGTTACCTGGCCCCGGTCAGGCCTTGAGATGACTCTCTGGGTGACGAGGAGCTCATGGTTATGCTGCCCCACAAAAAGGATCTGAGTTCTAAAGAATTCTGGGAAGATCAGTAGAGCAATGGTTCCTAACTCAAGGGTGTAATCAGAATTACCCCAGAAGTTTTGCCAAATCCATACGTCAGGGCCTCACTCTAGACCTTGCAAATCAGAATCTCATATGGGCCTGGGGTAGGGGGGCAGGCATCTATGACTTTAGACTCAGATGCAACTTGCCACCCCTTCCGCCAAGGTGGGTACCATGTTAGTTGTGCCATTTGGGGGCCAGAGACCATGTCTTCTTACCTTGAACTTAGCACAGTTGCTCCCCCATAATAGACCTAAAATAATACGTGTTGAATGTTTAAATGAATGAATATGTGAATGAATGAACAAGCCCTTCTGGTGACTGAAAGAATTGTTGATTCTGTCAACAAACACAGGGAAAGAACGAAGGTTCCCATAATAGATTTTAACTACAGTTGTAAGTAAGCCTTCCAGTTACCCATTCATAAGCACAGCTAAATATGACAACACTAATGTGTATTTTATCGACTAGGGTGGCTCGGGAATATATGGCATTACTGAACAAAACAAGGATTTGTATTAACATCATAGAGGAGAGTGTAAAATGAAAGGAGGCACTCTACCTAACTCACAATTAATTATATAATCTGAGGCTTAATTCTGGCTTTGGAAACAATGGGAACCATAATTACATGTCTAAAGCCCAAAATGGAATCCCACAAGTGTTTGACAAGCAGAACATAAGGATGATCGAGTGGTTTACCCATGAGCTTGACCACAGGGCAACCCTGGTGAGTCACGATTTCAGGCTGTGGTAGGATTTCTCATTATCCTCCATTCTTCTATGGTAAGTATATTGAGCCTCGGACCACTTGATGGATGGGACTCTGTGAATTCAGGCTGGCCTGCTGTCTTGGTGGATCTGACCCTGTATACAGAATAGCCATGCAAATGAGCATGGGCCTCTGGCCAGAAAAAATTAATCCAGCCCTAAAAGCAATCAAGTAAAAGGTGTCAAAGGGCGAACAAAGAGGGAAATGTGACTTGGAACACCGGGCCCCCCAGTTTTCAGGTTTCCCTAGCTTACCACCTTGTGATTTTTTCCCCTTTGTCGCTAGAGAACTCACAAATGGAAGAGCTGGTGAAAATTTTTTCCAAATACGAGATGAGAAAATAAGTTCACATTGAAAACTGAATTGAGGGATTGAGAGAGCATCCCCTCCCCCCACACACACACACCCTAGTCAGGTCTGAAGGGGCCTCCAGGCCAATCCTTAGTGTTGCTCTCAGCGCCCTGTTGTGTCTGGATAGTTCTGGCCACACTGGGTGGTTCTAGTCATCTGTTTTATGCTTTGTCTATCTTCCCTCATTGGACTAGAAGTTCCTCGAGGCTGAGAATCATGTCTGTCTTCCCCTACCTGACTCCCAGTGTGTGGCACAGGCATTGAAAAAATACTCATTAAACGAATGGATGGATGCCACGTGGGGATTCTGCCCCAGCCTTTTCATGACAAGAGAAGGCCGTGGGGCTGCCAGGGCTCCCTGACCCATGGTTCACGGTGTGCTTGTCCTTCACAGAGCTCCCTGCTGGCCCTGAGGCTCTCCTACCCGCTTCCTGCTCTGCCCCAGGACACTTGCACGCTCCCTGGCAAGCTGCCCGGTGAAACACCAGCCTGAGACATGGAGACAGAATGTGAGAGGCCAACCGGAGAAGGAGAGCCAGAGGCCAGGGCCGAGGGTGGCCTGGATTCTGAGAGGCCAATGGTGAAGAGAGAGCAGGGGAGGGAGTCCCAGGCCTGGAGTGCCGAGGGGCTGGAGGTGAGGCAGTGGGCAGAAGGTCAAGGTTATGGAGAAGGAGACTGAACACTGAGGTGCCGTGTTCCACAGAAGATACCACTGACCCGCCTTCCATGGGCCAGAGCTGACAGTAATTGCAATAGTATAACTAATAGTTACTGAACTCATTGTACGGGCACCGAGCAGAGTAGCCTCCTAGGGGAGTAATTGACCCACAGGAGGGACTGGTAATTGTCAGAGGTTAGAGGTCAGAAAGCTTTGATGGCCAGGATGGTATTGTCACCGGAAAGCTAGGAATGCACTTGGTCTCCATCCATCTTTCCTCCTCCTGCGAGGCTGGTATGTAACAACACACAAAGTGTGTGTGTGTGTGTGTGTGTGTGTGTGTGTGTAATAGCACACAAGGAATAAGGGCAGAATGGCTCAAAATACCACTTTATTGTTATCTTCCAATTGTCCCCAACAGAGAGCTTACTCGTTAAGCTGGATCAGACCCATGGTTTAGACTTAAGGCCAAACAGATCTCTAAACCTTCCCCACCCTCTATCAAAACAAAATTAATCATAGGACCAGCAAATTAAGAATGTCTGTAGAGCACACCCTGACCTCGCTGATGAAGCCGAAGTGTCCTGGATGAGGTTGATCAGCAGAGAGACTATGCGAGCATGTGTCTTCAGATGATCATGGCCTCAGTCTTGCCATTCTGGATGCTTCTGCAGAGGAGAAGTCTGTCTCACAAGAAAGGAGCAAGGCCAGGATGCAGGTGGATAGGCAGAAACATGAAGGCACGTGAGGGAAGCATCCCTCCCCTATATTAATAATAATAATGATGATGATATTTAGATGAGATCATTTCCAGAATGCATTTAAGTGTATTGGTCCATCTTTATTTTTTATTTAAAGATTTTATTTATTTATTTGGAAAAGAGAGAGAGCATGAGCAGGGTGGAGGGGGGGAAGAAGAAGCAGACTCCCCACTGAGCAGGGAGCCCGATGTGGGACTCGATTCCAGGACCCTGGGATCGTGACCTGAGCTGAAGGCAGACGCTTAACCGACTGAGCCACCCAGGCGCCCATATTGGTCAATCTTTATAACTATCATCTTAAATAGCCTATTATTGACCTTGGAATAAGAATACTGTTTAAGAGATTTCGCGAAGACTACAGACCTAGAAAGTGGCAGAGATAGGACTCTACATCGAGAGGGCAAAGCCTACCAGCTCTATGTCTGCCACGCGGGTAATTAAGTTACTCTGGCTGGGGACACGAGTCGGATCGGATGTGAGGGGGGGTCCCTGACGCTCTGCCAAGCATCCCAGCCAGGCCTTTGCCTTCCTGTCACTGGCTCTTCTAAGTATGTTAGCTCCTTACTCTCTCTTCCTTGATGGGTCCCAGCAGAGGAAATGCTCTAACAGGCTATACCTTTCCAATGCATGATTACAAGTAATTTAAAATTTTTCCAATCAGGGATTAAGTCCTAAACATAGAGGTTAGTCACTAGCCTAGGATTTATGGCAAAGGACACCACCTAAATATATTGGTAACTTACTGCAAATAAAATGGTATGGTCTAGGTGCTGAAATGAAACAGATCTAAGAATGCGGTTACTTATCACAACACAAAGAAGCCATTTCAAATTATTGAGAGAAACCATGGATTTTGTAACAAATGATGATTAGCTGACTAGGTAAAAAGCAATTCAGTCGAATCTTTATCTTCTTGCCATCAGCATATAGATACATCAAATATTTAAGTATAAAAAAACAGGGGTGCCTGGGTGGCTCAATTGGTTAAGCAACTGCCTTCGGCTCAGGTCATGATCCCAGAGTCCTGGGATCAAGTCCTGCATCAGGCTCCCAGCTCCACCAGGACTCTGCTTCTCCCTCTGACCTTCTCCCCTCTCATGCTCTCACTCTCTCTCACTCTCACAAATAAATAAATAAAATCTTTAGAAAACAAAATAAGGGGCATCTGTGTGGCTCAGTGGGTTAAAGCCTCTGCCTTCAGCTCAGGTCATGATCTCGGGGTCGAGGATCGAGCCCCACATCGGGCTCTCTGCTCAGCAGGGAGCCTGCTTCCTCCTCTCTCTCTCGCTGCCTGCCTCTCTGCCTACTTGTGATCTCTCTCTGTCAAATAAATAAATAAATATTTAATAAGTAAATAAATGAATGAAAATAAAAAAACAAAACACAGCCACGAATGTACAGGATAAAAACATGAATGAATATTCTTACAATCTTGGAATAGGGAAAGATTTTTTTCTATCCCAAGACGATATTGATTCAGCATATGATTTTATTTTTATTTTTATTATTTTAATTTAAATTCAATTGGCCATCATACAGTACATCATTGGTAGTGTTCAATAATTTATCAGTTGTGTACAATTTTAAATTTAAATAGCATTTAAAGAGAAATGATGAACTGGGAAAAAGTAATTGCAAGCTGTTATCACAGACCAAGACTTATTATCTTTACTATACAGGAACTCCCATAAATCAATCAAAGGAAACAGGCCCATAAAAATGGGAAAGGACACATACAGGCTTTTCATAAAAGAAAAAATACAAATACATAAAAATATATTAAACCCTTAATAATAAGTAGAGTCACACAAGTAAAACAAAAAGTGTGTGTGTGTGTGTGTGTGTGTGTGTGTGTGTGTGTGTGTGTGTGTATTTACTTACCAAATACGAAGAATAAAAAGACTGAGAACACAGTGTTGGTGATGTGCTGGGCGATGACTATTCTCAGACACTGGTGATTAGAAAGTAAATTGGCTCTGGAAAACAGTGTGGAGATTGCTCAAGAAATTAAAAATAGAGCTACCCTATGACCCTGCAATTGCACTACTGGGTATTTACCCCAAAGTTGCAGATGCAGTCCAAAGAAGGGCCACACGTACCCCAATGTTCATAGCAGCAATGGCCACAATTGCCAAACTGTGGAAAGA